>VDFB02279216.1:0-48566 GCA_007258455.2 Sequoia sempervirens | reverse complement strand
AAACAAAGTGTTGAAATCAATGACAAACAATGCCAAACATATGTGCAAAAATATCCCCCTTTAGCATTGATGGCAACACACACCTGCACATTCTCCCCCTTTGACATCAAAGACAAAGGGCCAAGGTCTTCAATTAAATCATCATCACATTTCCCCCCTTTGAATGATTGCACAACTATACATTATATCTTCTCAACAACAGTAAATATTTCCTCCCCTTGGGAATTGCTTACATCATCCAGGAAAAGGAGTGCATAGTTTCACATGGATAAGAATGCACCATTATATCTAGTTAGAAAATCTTCTTCCTAATAGTCTTCAAAAATATCCTTTAATTTTGTATTCAAAGATGTTTGCAATCCAGTTCTTAAATGAGACATGTCCAATCATTCTCTAGGTCTTTTCCAAGAAAAGTGGATGGATAAATGTTTGGATGTGAGAATGCATCAGGATATTTAGAATGTTTATTGCATTAATTGTTTGTTCAATTTTCCACACAAACTCAGATTAGTTGGAATGATCAATTCATTATATCTTAAGAAAAGTGGAAAGTTGGTTCATGTTTTGACCAGAGTATTGTTGCATTCTCAGAGTGTCAAATTATACATTGTTTGAGAAAACTGCGTTTCAGGAGTATTGCTCAATGTTTTGTAGAACAAATGAAGTAAAAAATAGAATATACAAATGATTAAGCATAACAAGTGCTTTCATTTATTTCATGATGTTATTCACATTACAGATTTCATTTGATTGCGAGAATACAAATGATGGTACATTTTTGTATTTTGATGCATTTATTTTCAGAATGAAAAGAGGAAAGAGAAATTTAAAGAATCCACACAATTCGTGGATGTAACTATCACAATGCATTACAAGGAGCATGCTACACTATTGAAGGTGCAGGAAAAGAAATCACATAAGCATGAACATAATCATCATTGCTTGTGCTTTTGGTCGATGCAGGAATGGTGCACCATCCTTCATCCTTGAGCTCCGATCGACCTGTAAGAGAGGAAAAGGGGTTGTTAGAGCTCTGACTATGAACATCCCTATATGAACCACCAACAATAATGTAAAATGCTACTAACGATACATTGAAACAGTTGCAAAAAATGGGAGATGGATAGAGGCAAAAAAGGAAACGTCATCATAATATATGTTTTTTTGCTAACATTGTTTGTTTCCTGTGCAGGTATAGGAAAAATCATGAAGTTGATCATCTTATAAAGATACAAAAACATGTGGAGTAAAACAGGCTCCCACAAGGGTAGAGCTTGGCATGCTGCCCCTTAAACTTACAAGTGGGCTGAATAAGAAAGTACAATTGTCATGCTCATCTAAGCTATTCAATTGAAAGAGTAAAACAAAGTTTCAATCAATAAAGCAATCAAGTTTATTGTTCACTCATAACAATCAAGTCTGAGCAGCGAAGTGAAAGCTACAGGTGGAAAATGAACTTAATGGATTCAATTAAACTGAAATGTATCTTTTAAATACTGTCAAAACAATTGCAACCTTGTTGCCATGGGTTTTGTTCATGTTTGATTTATGTTGTTTCATAATTTTATGTTCTGGAGTAGCAAGTGTTTCGTGTCATAATGGTGATAGTGAATAGGCATACATCATGCCTCATCAACAGAGCATAAAGAAAAAATGGAAGCATAAAAATGCATGAAGAGTGCTAAGATGAAGAAAATTAATATCATCAAGTCAATGCATGGAGAGTATGGAAAGGAAATAATTCTAAGTTTGAATATGGGGCCAACATTATGAAACAAAGATTACACTATTTTTAAAGCTTGTTTCTTTCTTTTTAAGATGATATTTTTTCATTGGATCAAAGCAAAGGGAGTATGTACATTTTTGCATATAAAGGACAACACTGACAATTTACAAATGCAAACTGGAAGCAACATGAGGTAGCATGACAGACAAAGTAAAGAACTAGAATGAATTTCAAAATTGCTACAATAGCTACTCTACTGCATATCACATGAGATAAGTGACAAGTACAGTTTTAGAGTGCATATTTAGCTACCGAAGTGCATTGGATAAGAGATTAGAACAAAAACAAACTATAGGTACACCATGCTAGAGAATTGTAGGTTGTAAATTGTAAAGTGCTCCTGTGAACACGATGGAAAATTACAAAAGGATGAAATGAGAACATACCACAACCCAGATCATTTTATTTTATCAAGAAGTAAATACCCACATGGGGTTTTTGACTAAAGATGCAGTTTATACTTGAAACAAAGAATGCCCATATAAAGATTTTAATTCAAATGCAGATTTCTTCAAAGTACCATTTACCCACATAAGGGTTTTTACAAAAATCAGAATGAAAACAAAATATCATGGTGGGTCGAGCTCTAGTGAAAATAAATAATTTTCTTCCAAGTTATAGGATACCCATATGGGGGTTTTGTTTAAAACACAGTTTTATTCATGTCACCATTTACCCATGTGGGGTTTTCAATAGGAAATACAAGAATGAACATTATTTCTTCAAGATACTGAATACCCACATGAGGGTTTGTTTCAAAAATGAAAAAATGCATGTAATGCTATCATGGGTTGAGCCCAAAAATGTTGCAAATACTTAGTTTGAGCATGAATGGTTGCGACTTGGAGGAATGCTTTGTTCATAAAGAGTTTATCAATTCACAAAAAGATAAAATCCACTTGAAGTTTTCTTTCGATTGTCAAAATCTGAAGCAAAGAGTGACTAAATTGCAAGGTTTTCCTCATGGAAATTGATCAAGGAACATGTTTAAGCTCACGGCCTGCATTTAATTCAAAAATATAAATAATATTCTTGTAGAGACAAGTTTTTATAAGCTTGGTTTGAGTGAAAAACAGAGATAGACCAAAGGTTTACCAGTATGCACTTGTAGAAGATCAAGCAAGCCTTGGTTGAGCTCTGTTAGGGCTTCCTCTAGCACCTCAAACAATGTCTCCCATGGTGGCCAAGTGGGGGGATCAACAGAAGAGAAGTAAGGCGAGAAAACCAAAAATACAAGAAGCATCAAAGTATGGTTATGGTCGTGGCCTGTGAGGCCTTTATTCTCATCAAAGGAGCCAAGGAATGAATAGAAGACAAAAAAATAAAGCTTACCATGAGCAGTGGAGGCCGAATATGGTGAAGATTCAAAGAGAAAGGGCTCAAATGGAGGCTCCAAGCTTAAACCCTAATCTTCCCATGGCGGCGCTTCTTGCAGAGCATCTTCCCCAAAATCTTCATTTTGCAAATGGTGCGAAATATTAGGGATTTTGTTTGTTTTGTTGTTAGGGATTTCACCCTAATTTGACTTAGTAGACTTTTGCAAATGTTTTCATCCTAAGTTGTGGGGTTCTTTTACTTTGTCTAGGTCGACCATTTTCCAAGGCTCCAATGGATATCATTTCCCTAAGTTTGGGATAGGCATTTAGTTTTTTTTGCTAGGTCTTTAGAAGCCTTAGGGTTTTGATTCCTTGCCTTAGTAAAAATAAAACATTCATGGATATGACCTAGGCATTTAATTTCAAATTGATTTAAAATAAATAAATTAAAATATTGATAAGAGTTTGTCTTTATGTTTTATGATTTTTTGAGAAAATCAAATTTGTAATGAAGTAATAAGTTTATTATTTTTGCAAAGATTTCCAAATCTTAAATTGCAAAAATAAATCAAATTGAGAAGATTTAAAAACTGCATGTTTTGTTAAGCAGAAGATAAAACAATATCCTATAAATTGTTTTATTCTTTCTTGCTATTTTTAGCAGTTTATAACGCAAAAGGAGTTGATTTTTCCTTGGTCAGATTTGAGTTGCATGGAGAGGAGATAAGGTGTTTCTTTTTGCTTTTAAAGCAAAGTAGATCTATTTTTAGGTGTTTTTCAGCATGCACATGCAAAGAGTGAGAGTTTTCCATTTCAGTTACTCATTTTGGGGCAGTTTTAGATGCTTTTCCTTGTGCTTTCTTTTTGAGCTCGGATTAGGGTTTTGGTGTTATATCTTGAAGAAAAACTTAGATTTTTTCTTAGTTCAGATTCATTGTTTCTTCCTCTCATGTTGAAAAGGAGAGTTTTGTAAGCAAAAATTTGTACTCAAACTTTGATACTCCTTCAGTTGAATAAAGTAGCATTCCTATTTCTCAATTTTGTGTCTATTTGCAGTTTTAGTTTGATGTCATATTGTGATTTCTGTTTACAGAATCCTTGTTATGTCCTAAAATTGTAATTCTTGATGCAGAAAGTTCATAAAATACAGGTTGCATGTTGTATTTATATTTGAATCTTCATGCAAATCATTTATGTGTTAAGTGTTCATGAGAGATTGTGAAGTATTATTTTTTGAGAGCTATTTGTGGGTAAAAACTAGGGTCATAATTTAGTCACCATTAAGTTCTGAAAATCACTTTAAGTCATAGGTTTCATTTCAGTTATCTTTCTAACTCTTTCCCTCAGAAGATCATTTAGAATAGATTTATCATTCGAAGAACTAGCTCACTCTGGAGATTCCTTCTTCGTTCAGATCACCCACATTTGAAGAAGGTTTCCATGTGTCAACATATAGTTAAATTTTGCAAATTTAGCATAAGGTGCATATCTAATTGATAAGAATATAATCACATAATATGGGAATGACTTCATCATATACCACCTTTATATCCTTAAAGGTTTGCTTCATCCAAAGCACTTGGGTGCAACAAGATGTTGCAACAATATACTCAGCTTCTGTTGTAGATAAAGACACCGAGTCCTGCTTCTTACTGAACCAAGAGACCAATCTATTTCCTAAGAAAAATGCACTTCCATTGGTACTTCTCTAGTCATCCACATATCCTACCTAATTAACATCGATATAAGGACTCAAAGAAAATTTATCACCCTTCTTATACCACAAACCATAATCTGGAGTTCCCTTCAAATATCTGAATATTCTTTTTACTACTTTCTCATTAGTTTACTTGGGATTAGCTTGATATCTAGCAACCAAACATACTGCATGCATAATATTAGGTCTAAAAGTAGTCAAGTACAATAACCCTCAAATCATAGATGTATAAAGAGTTTGATCTTGCTCAAATGGCAACCGATGACCATAGGAGTACTTCTTGGTTTGGAATATTTCATGCCAAACTTCTTCAATATCTCTCTAACATACTTAGCATGAGAAATAAAGATACCATAATCTAGTTGAACAATTTGAATCCCAAGGAAGAAAGACAACTCACCAATCATAGACATCTCAAACTCTTTCTGCATCTCTTCTACAAATCTCTTACACATATTATCATCTCCACCAAAGATGATGTCATCAACATATAGAACAACTATCAAAATCTTGTCCTCCTCTACCTTAAAGTAAAGATTACTATTTTTTGTACCTTTCTTGAAACTTTGCTGACGTAAATACTTATGCAACTGAGCATACCAAGCTCTAGGAACTTGCTTGTCCATACAAAGATTTCTTAAGTTTTCACACCATGTTTGGGTCTTTCGGTAGTTGGAAACCATCCAATTGCTCAACATATACCTCTTCCTCTAAATCACCATGTTCAAGAAAGATGATTTGACATCCATCTGATATACTTTGAAATTTTTGTGAGCAACAAAGGTAAGAAACATCCTTATTGCCTCCATTCTAGCTACCAAAGAAAAAATTCTCCTCAAAATCAATAGCTTCAACTTGTGAATAACCATTACATACCAATATGTCTTTGTTCCTCACAACTTCACCATCTTCATTCAACTTGTTATGGAACACCCACTTAGTTCCAATAACATTCTTATCAGTAGGTGTGGGAATCAATTCCCATGTTTGATTCTTTTTTATATGATTTAATTCCTCTTCCATTGCCTTTATCCAACCATCATCTTTGCTACCATCGAAAAATTTATTGGGCTCTACCTTTGATAGTAAACACAAATTCACTTGCTTAGTTTCTTTTGCAAGCCTTCTCCTAGTCAGCACACCTTCATTCTTATCTCCAATGATTTGATCTACTGAATGGTTCTTTTGCACATACTTTGCTAGAGTCTTAGGAACATTTTTTTATTCTTGTTTCTTCTCTTCTATCTCTTCTTCTTCTTCTTCAATGTACAGAGCTATATCAGATCCACAAACCTTTGGTTCTTGTGAGAACTAACACAAATCTTCATCTACCTTAACATTTGTGCTTTCAATCATCTTTCCCAATCTCTTGTTGTAGCATCTATAGGCATTGCTTCTGGTTGAGTAACCAAGGAAGATCCCTTCATCACATCTTGAATCAAACTTTCCAGGGTCTTCTTCATCTCTCCTGATGTAACATTTGTTGCCAAAAATCCTTAAGTATCTAGTAGTGGGATGCCTTCCATACCATAGCTCATAAGGGGTATTAGTTCTATTGATCCTCAGTTGTACTTTGTTAAGTAGATAGACATTAGTTTGAACAACTTCCTTCTAGTACATATCAGGTAGATCTGTACCTTTCATCATTTCCCTAGCCATTTCTTGCAAAATCATATTCTTTCTCTCCACAACCCCATTTTGTTAAGGGGTCTTAGGAGTAGACAAATGTCTCCTAATATAATGATTTTTACAAAAAAAATCAAATTCATTTTGAAGTAAATTCACCTCCTCTATCCGATCTTAAGCATTTGATCTTAGCATTCATTTCATTTTCAACTATTTCTTTTGAAGATTTTAAACTTATCAAAAGCTTATGTTTTTTCTCTTAAAAATGTAACCCAAGACATCTTAGAGTAATCACCAACAAGCAACATGAAATACAATTCACCTTGTTGAATCCTTATTCTTGTAGGTCCACATAGGTTAGTGTGAATCAACTCCATGGCATTGTAGCAAAGCACTCCTTGTTCTTGAAACTTGTCTTTTTTTGTTTTCCCATTTGACACACCTTACATAATGTGTTTGTAAACTTAGTTATCTTAGGTATATCTCCCACTGCATGAGTAGAGTTGATCTTTACCATATTGTGAAAGTTGATGTGTCCCATTCTCTTGTGCCATAGCCATCACTCATTAGATTGAGCCAATAAACATATTATTCCATTAGCCTCCTTTAGATGATAGAAATTTCCATTTTCCCTTGTACCTTCTACAACTAATCTTTTGAACCATGTCTTCCTAATCTCATAACCTTTGGCATGAAATGTAAGGCTATATTATTTTTTGCACGTTTGACAGACACTGAGGAGATTATGCTTCAACCCTTTGACATAGAGTACATCCTCAGTCTTGTTCTTTCCATCAATGGTTATAGCACCCTTTCCATAAATTTGTGCTGACTCATCACCACCAAACTTAACAACTCCACCATTCCACTTATTTAGGTTGATGAACCTTCCCTTGTCACCAATCATGTGGTTAGATCAACCACTATCAATCACCCTAGCATTTGCTTCTTCTTTTGCATGAAAGGCATTCCACACAACCATTGGTTTTTCATTAACTTTCTCATCCTACAAAGTACAAGACTTCTTACATGTTTCAATATCACCCTTTTTATCTTTCACAACTATGAATAGGGTTTCGTAATTTGAATCATTATCCTCATCTTTTGAAGAAAAACTACTCTCCTTGGAATATAGACTTCTCTTAAATTTCTCTCTTTTGTTGTCGTCCTTTGATTCTTTAAAAGGACATTTAGAGGGAAAATGACCAATTCTCCCATAGTTGAAGCACTTGAAAGGTAACTTACCTTTGTATTTGTTGGTTCCTTTCTTGAATATTCTCACAAAGTTTTCTTTTACCTCATCAAAGTCATCATTTTGATCAGTTGCTTCATCTTTTACCTTCTTACTGACTTTGAATGTTGCTTTCTTCTTTGGAACATCTTTGTCAAACTCTCTCATTTCAAAGACTATGAGAGAACCAAAAAAATCATCCACTGAATACTTATCCAATCCCTTAGACTCCTCAATAGCAGATAACTTATGACTATAATATTTAGGGAGATATCTCAAAACCTTCTTCACAATCTCATCTTCTTTGACTTCTCCACCGAGACCTTTGATGCCAGTGACTACTTCATCCACCTGGAACATATAACTAGCAATGTATTCATCCCTTTTCATCCTCTGGGTCTCAAATCTACTCTTGAAGAGTTGCATCTTGGCTTGCTTCACTTTATTATCTCCATAAATGCTGCTAATTTTTCCCCATACATCTTTAACTGAACTACAATTCATCACCTTCAGAAGTTCTAAATCAACTAACGAACACATGATATCATTCTTTGACTTGGCATTATTCTCATACAACCTAATATTAGTTGGATCTATTGGAGGAACAACAAGAGCAGTATAACCATCCTTGACAAATTTTCAAACACTAAACCCAAGAGAGTTTAGATGGCCTTCCATTCTTACTTTCCAAAAGGTATAATTTGTTCCATCAAACTTAGAACCCTTGTAAGATCCATCATGTGCAATCCCATACCTTTCCTCAAGCAGTTAAGCTTCTTTAGAGGAACTTGGATTTGATACCAATTGTTAAACACACCCAAATATTGAGAGGGGTGGTGAATTAGTATCTACAAAAACTTAAACTCTTCAGATCTTAAACCCTTCAATAATATGTAAAATTAGACTTTTAACAAGGTCAACAATCCTTAAATAGATTAGTAAAACTTAACCAAATCAACAACATTGAAAGATAAGACAATGAACACACATGCACAAGATAACACTAGATTTATGTGGAAAACCCAAGAAAGGAAAATCCACGGTGATAAATCTCATAATATAAGAAGTTCACTAACAAAATTACAATTTTTTTAAGGCTCACTACGTAAGAAGCACACTTCTCCCTAAATGACTTGCAAGATAAGGTGCACAAGCTTAGGCAAAGATACAAAGGACTTGCAGTGTTGAGGCATACAACCCAAGGGAAAGATACAAAATACAAGGAGTTGCTAAAGAGACTCACTGTTTGATAGCAAGATACATGAAAATTTGAATTACAACATATGTCAACAATACACTCTATTGAATAAGGTGTTAAAACTCATTTGATCTTTCTTTTCCATAATTCACTACATCATTCCATACTTGCACCCACCACTCACACTCAATCAACTTGCAAATAATTTATTCTTCCATTTATATCCTCCACAAGATTTCAAAACACCAATTAGGTCAGCTAGAACAAAAGATAAACAATAACCTCAAAAATTCGGCCACAAAAATATAATGTGGTCCTATCCAGTAGATAGAGAGGACCAAAAATAACTTATTACAACTTCCAATGTGATCCCAAACAACACACATGTTGGCACACATCAACCCAAGTCAACAATAAGAAAAAGTGTAGCACATTATTAGTCAACCCAAAACATACTTTCAACTTAACTCAATGTGGTCCTCAACAAGATAGGTTAGGACCCAAATACATCTTAACACAACCTCAATTATTGGCACAGATCCCAAGCATATAACACAAGCAAGAGAACAAGCCCTATCGACCAGACATCCACAAATTACCCAGAAGACCAACTCAAAACAATATGTGGCATCAATTGATGTACGAACCAAAATGAGACGTTCCATTAACATCCAACAATACTTCCATATACTTCTTTCACACTGTCATGCCACAAACAACCACCACAAACCAAACAAAAATATAACACTTCATCCCTGAAGCACAAAATACATAACCGAGAGATAAAACATTAACAAACCAACTTGCGGTACACACCATCACATGAAAGATGAATTGAGACACTACACAAACACTGAGAAAATGTTCAACAAACCATAGGAGCAAATACATCAATGTAGAGCATTTTCCAGACCAATCCTGACAAGCAACAAAATTGCCAACCCACTACAATTGCTAGAAACCTCCTCAACAACACTAGTGACCTAAAAAGATAGGAGTGTGACATCCACAACACATAAACACTTTGTCCTAAACCCCAAGACTATATCTTCAAAGGCAGAGGAAGGCAGAGCATTCTCCCAAGAAGTCTTCAATGCAACTTCTTGTAGCAAAAAATTTTACCAACTCGTGGAGACCAAAACTCCCATGTAGCAACACATATGTCCTCAAGAACAATAGGAGAGAGCATACAACATAATAGATACCATCAAAAACTTCTCTCCAATTTCAACATTAATTATAATCCTCATCTTAATGCTTCTATTCCACATCTTAATACTTTTAATCCTTAGTTTAATATATCATCATTATATCATCTCCGCCGACATAACCCATACTCAATACAACTTTAATTATCATCAAACATGGCATGACATCCAACCAAGAACATCGAAAACATCACTATTAACACAATATCATGTATTAATAATAGCCCAAATTGAGTGTACATCAATGATAAACAATGCTAAACATATGTGCAACAATGCATACATATATATACATCTATATATATATATATGTATATGTATGTATATGTATATGTATGTATATACATACATACATATACATATATATGTATATGTATGTATATGCATATGCATGTGTGTGTGTGTGTATGATCAACCAAACAAGAAATATCATGTTGGACCTAGGAAATGACCTAAGAAAAAAGGTGATAGCCTCATTCAGGTCATTCATATTGACCCCCTTAAGGGACTTGAGCGTTGTTTTCTATGAGAATATTGATTATTTGATCTTGCTGTAGAGCTCTCTAAATTGGTCATATCTTATTGGAACCCCCATAATGTAGCTTTGGCTTTCTTCATTTTGTTAATGGCCTGTTCATATACCCAATGATGAAGAGAGTATGCAAAATTTATAATCTTGGATACTAAGCGAAGCAATGAAGAACGATACCAAAAGGTACAAGGGAGATCCTTAATAAAATCTTATATTTTGGCCATTGTGTTGTTAGTTGAGTATTTTATCTTATTCAACTTGGCCTTACACTCTTTGAGTGTCTTTATTTTGAGTTTTCTATTCTTCAACCATTTTGACAATAATTCTTGATCATCCTTATAAAAAATGCCCAATTGGGCTAACCCATTGAAATGCATAGCTCTCATTCTTTGTAAAATTGGGAGGTATTTCTCCCACATCAAAATTTCATCATTTATTTTTGCTTCAAATTTTGTAGCTAAAGTGGCCTCGTCACTAATATTGTGATAGGATCTCAATATTTCCTTTATTACCCTACTAGTAAGAGCCTACAATCCATCTCTTCAGTTTGCAGTTGCAAGGAGGATCCCTTTAGGATCTAGATTTTAGTATACTTATTCAACTCTACCAAAATTATGGTAGCAGACACATCAAAGTCAATAGGTCCTACCAGATGATTGATATATGAAGTGATTTTTCCCAAATGAGCATTAATTGAACTTTATGTTTTCATATTTCTTCATTTGCTCAAGTATTGTGCAAGTAAATAACTACAATGATTGTTTTTCTTTTTCTTTGGTGAAGGACTCCAAATTGACTTGTTGTGTGGTATAATCCCTAGGTATCATCTATGCTTCATGATTGTCTACCATGGGGGTTGCTACTTGAGCCACTCTAGTACCCTATTTATCTATGGATATCTTGGAGAGTGTTCGTGCCCTCTTTTGACTAGGTTGGGCATTGAATAACTTTGTTAATGAAGAGAAGTCCTCCTCCTCCTGAACACATGCCCTTTGTCTATTTTGAACAACATGGTTGAGCCAAACAAGAAGACTTGAAGTTTTCATCTATAGAGGGTGAAAAGGAGAAGAGGGAGGAGTCAAAACCATAGTCCCAATAGTATCTTGGGAGATCTTAGCTTGTTCATTAGATGAAGTAGTAATATTTGCTCCAATATGTCAAGATTTTTAATATTTACATCCTATAAGACCTCCTCCTATTGTCCACCATCACCCATATGTTGGTTTTTTTGGTCTAGTATGAGGGGTGAAGGTATTATTGTATGTGGAGGAGAATGTGGAGATGACATAACAAGTGTTTCGTAAGGGTGAGTGGGAATGTGTGATGGAATTCAAGCTTGAGATGTACGTTGTGTTGGTGGAGGGCTTGGGAATTATAGGGGAGATGATTTGGGTGGTGATAGAGATGGAGATTCATGAGGGGGTGAGGGGGTGTTCTCTTTGGAGGGAGGTGGAGATGACGACCTAAAAATAGGAGGAGACCCGAGGACTATCTTCCTTCTCTTGATGAGTGAGATTTCATCCTCCTCACTTTCACTATCTACTCAACGATGATCACTCCCTTTTGTTTCTTTTTCCTTTTGGTTACAACAACCTTAGTTTCTCTTTTACCCTTTTATTTTGCTTCTTCAACTACTACACCAAATGATTCCTTTCCTTGATCTTTCTTTTTCTTGGCCTTTGCATGTGGATCCAACATAGGGTAAGGCTCATCTAGCCACTCTAATGATTTTCTTATGAAATGGATCTATTATCCACGAAGGAGTATTTAGGGACAAAAAAATCCACATCAATATTAGGTTGATAAAATATTTTGTCATTATTGTATGAAATGTACAAAATTATTCCATCCTTTATCATGTTATTGGGTGGATTTGACAACCCACAAGCTCTAATCATGTCCATAATAAGCCTACAATAGTCTATGATTTAGACTTCATGTTGATCTAGGAAATCAGCCCAACAGTCTTCCAAAGTAGGTTCATACTTAAAGAATACCCCTATCAATGGGTTGATCTTCTTGATGGGATCAAATTTGGCCCTTATGTTACTAAAGAGGTCCAGGGTCGATGAGGCCATCTCTATCTTTGCTATCTTGGCATTCTACTTGTTAGTAGAAGAATATACCCCCACCTTAAAATTGAATACATATCCAACCTTATGTTTGTTGGCCACCATATTTTGTATCTTTCCAACCTTTCTACAAAGCTCCATCAAAATAAATTTGTCACTTGGATATTGAGGTATCTTATAGAGTGCCTTGTGAAAACCAACAACTCTAATGTATGAAAATGTCTTGAACTGGATATACTAGTTGTTGCCTATTTTTCACTACCAGCTCAAAATAGGTAGAGTTGAATTACATACATCAAAGAAGGTACAAAAATTTTCTGCTTAAGTATTCATTATGTTCCAGAAGTTTGATTACTTATGAATTTCAAGTGTTATTATGCAAATCTCAGACAAAGGAACTCATAAATTTGCATAAAAGAATGTTGCTTTATTCATATTGTAAAAGCTGAAGTCCCGCACAAGCCGTGGGAGTAGCCAATTTGATATTTATAATCAAATGATGAATACAAAAAGGAAGTGTATATCATACAACTGAAAATAATGTAAACATAAGATAGAAGGTGATTCGTCATTCCCTGTAATGACGAATCATCGTTACACTTGAGGTCTTCAGTTGTCATGCTTTCAAATTGATCCAGCTCCAGGCTCCAAAAGCATCTGCAAGAACGATGAAATATGGTATTAGAGATGGTATCTAAGCAACGAAAAATCATATCCTATCATATTCCTACACTACCAACAAAAATATAACATACATTCGATCAGGCATCCATCAGATGATTTCACTGTTCAAAAGAAAACATAATTCAATGGAAGCTTTCAGCTTCATTTATTTTGCTAACATGTTTGTTTAAGTGTGCAGGTACAGGTAATCATCATTCCAATCAATAAATATGCTTATGAGTGGTGTGAAATGTGGCTTCCACAAGGGTTGAGCCCAACTCATAAACAATAAAGGAGCAGCACATAAAAGCTTAGCAATCACAGTTATTATGTTCACAGGAAAATAATGGCAACATTATGATATTCTCTTAAAGTCATGCATTAGTGATTGCATGATAGTTTGATCATCAAACTCATAATCAAGGAAGGAAATCATAGTGTTGTACAACTTTATTATAAGATAGCAATACAATTTCAGCTTTATCATCAAGGGAGCAACAATGATTAATCGATCAAAGAAAGTCATGAAAGAATGGTGAGAAGTCTACAGAACAATATAGTGAGTGAACTTCAAGTATGAGTAGTTCAGCCCAATGAAGAGGACAACAAAGTTCATTCATAAAGCAGTTTGAGGCTTTCATAAGCACAATATAGGAAATACAAGCATGTGAATATGACAGCCATAAAGGACCAATCACAGTCAAGGCAACATATAAAGTCACGAAACAAAAAAAGAGTAGCAGATTTAAATGCATAATCAACTATCAAGCATTTACTACAGCTGAATGTAATAGCAAGACAGAGGACAACTATTATGCTTTGAAAAGAGCAATGCACTGGTGAGTGATTACATTCCAGTTTCCAACATTCATGAGTTTTACATGCTAGAAATAAATGGTTAGAGTGCAGTTACATTGTAGTGCTTAGTCGTAATGTCAAAAGAAAGCAATCACAGTATTTGTATAAACTTGAAGAGAGGTAATGCAACTTCAACTGAAACAAATGGAGAAGCTCCAGGATGTCACGATCAAGAGAATGTGAACAACATCATAGTGGCATCAAAGTAACTTACAGGAAACCACTGGAAACAATGTATTTGAAAGAAGACTGGTGATGAAAATGCCTTCGTGCACAACAGTATTAAGGACAACACTTTCAGCCATTTGCAAGGATTCTTATTGTCAAAAATAATAGAGGTAACATCATAACATTGACCTTTAGCTCATGACATATGCATAAGGTCATGAAATCAAAGAAACAATGAGAACAAAATTTTGACAGGCTATGAGATCACAAAAAGATGTAAAATTTTCATAATCAAGAGTTTCAAATGGTATCAATAGAAAAGTATGAGATTAATCAAGATGCAGTCCAGGCAATTCATAAGCATGGAAAGTTTTTGAGGGAAAGGAATTGTAGTCATAAGTTCATTGCTTTAATAATTGCTTCCCACATAAGTCCAATGCAAGAGATGGTAACAAGATCTCTAAAGAATAAATAAATTTTCACTCACAATTTGATGAAACAGCATAGCGAATCTACCATTAGAATAGCACAAAGAGTCAAAGAGAAGATTAATTTCAATTGTTCAAGAGTTCAATACTATTTCTAATATAGTCAAAATGGGACAACATATCAAAATTGTGCAGTCACCTGTGATGAAAATCTTTAGCAAGGCCAGAGAATAGCATACATGAAAAGATAGCCCCAAGTAAGTCAAATGCAAGGAGTGACAGACAGTAAATGATGTATTTTCCTGGAGTAAGTCATCATGTTTTTTTAATTACAAACGAGTGCAAGAATGAGTAACCATAGTCCATATTCAAAAAGGAAAATGAATACAAGAAGTGAGAAGGCTAGGAATATAAAAAAAATTCAGAGATTGTTTCATAAGAAATCATCTATATTATGATCTTGCGTCATAGCAGCAGGAGTAAAATCATAAGGGTTTCCAAGAAGGGCCGAGTATAGAGATCAAGCTTTTTGTTTACATTTTTTTTTCAAATAATGCAAAATTTAGCCATGGCCTGGAGAAATAATAAAACCCTCAAGCATATCGATAGAAATAAGCACACAAACACAGAGCAATGATTACATTAGGTATTCCATAATAAAGGCTTTAGGGAAATCTTCTATGGCGGCTTCAAAAGCCTCTTTCATTTCAGCCATTAGCATAATGCATCAACAAAACAATAAGGTATTAAAAATACATCAGAAAAATGATTGTGGTGCGGCTGAGAGGCCCAAAGAGTACTTCAAAATGAAGACAAATGTTTAAATCTGTGGTAAAATGACTTACCCTGCAAAGAATCTTTAGAAAAATCTTCAAAAAAGCATCTCTCATGAAGGAGTTGACCCAGACCAGCAGCATGGCGGTGCAAATTTTTCTCCAGTAAGGCCAAATGATGAATGAATTTAGGGTTATTGCTTTTATAAGTTTTTCTCTAATTCGAATTATGGTGCTTTATTGCCTTTATTTTAAAACAAAATCATTATGTTTTCCTTTGCCTGTGTTTTGACTCTTAAGTCAAGTCGACGACTTATATGCATGATGGCTGACTATTGTCAAATGTTTATAATATGCATGGTGTTCGCCAATGATTATTAATGGAAAATGCATATATTGTGAAATATATGCCAAGTATGATATATGAAAGTCATTAAATGGGACTCAAGTTTTTAACTTGACATTGATCTTTTATTTTTTGCATTAATCAATGTAAGTTGATTAATTAAATGATATATTATAAATCATTTAATTAATTTAGTATCTTAAAGTGCAAATAAAAGATATTATGGAGTTCCATGTAGATACAAGTAGCCTCAACCGAAGATTACTCATGCATAGTGCAAGGGTGGAGTTGCAGTTATCATGGGCAAGTTGATTAAAGTAGGGTGGATTTTGCATGTTTTGGCCCACATTCAGAGATTTCCAGTTCAGTTTGAGTTATAGATCGGTTGCATATATTATGAATGCAAGTTCAAAGTTGAGTTCACTCATTTTTGCATGAGTTTGAACCTTATTTTCAGGGATTTTTCCTTTTGCTCATGGATTTGCTTTGGAGATATCAATTTTTACACTGAGTTTCACTTTCAGTTTCATCTTCATGCCTTTGAGAGGCTTATTGTATAAAGTGTAATAACTTAGTTATTTTACACCAGTTCTTGTTATTCAGCCTTTGCATTCTGCAAAATGAATTGTCATGTAACTCAGCTTTCAGATTAATACAGGTTCATTAGTTTATGATTTGCAAAGGATTCCTTCTAATTTTTCAATATTTTTGAGTTTGCCTTCTAAATTTCAGGCATCGTTATTGTGAGGAATTTGATCAAAAAATTATTGTGTTTTCAGCTCTGAAACCTCTAATTTTTCTGTCTTTTTCACATATATGTATGCAATTTTAGTTTAAGTTCACTGGTTATACACTGTGCATGTACTTGATTAATCGATTTAGTCATGAAAACCTTGTTTTCCCTCAATATTGTATTAAATCAAAGCCTTTGTTTAAAGCAGTCAGGTGATTGAGCTATCAAATCAGGTTGTGTGAATTAAAGTACTGAGTGATTATTTGTGAGTTAGGTTGCAATTAGATTTCCAATCAGGTGCATCAATAGGTTTCATTACAATTTAAGCATTACTTTCAGTACTTCTATCCCTTTTCCAACAATTTACTAGTTATTAATTTGAGAATCATATAGGAAGTCGGCCTAGAATTCAGAGGTTCAATCTCATTACAGGTCACCCACAACTTGATTTTGATCCAATGTTTCAACAGATTGCTGAATTTAACCATTCAAGCGTTCAGGTGCAATCTGATTGACAACACTAGTTTCACTAGCTAATCAATTTAGTGGTCACCTCTAGAGACAAAGTCTTTGTAAAATCATTATCTATCCCTCTAATTATTACATAGATGAAGGCATAATTAAAAACACAATAGTTCTTCTAGCTCTCCTTTAGCTCTAGGTGGGGATAATGATGGTACACTTTTGTTTCTCTTAGTGGGAGTGAGCCAACTCTTCTTAGTCCTAGAAAACTAGCATGACAAGCCATCAGGTTCACTAAATAGGATGTAGTATAGAACTTGGCGTTCTCTAATACATCAATAAATTTATCATGTAAATTATCACCGAGGATAGTTTCCTTGTCAATTTTCTTCCCTTATGTTATCTTTAGGATGTAGTAACACATCCAAGGGTGTAATTATTTAGCATAGGGGTGCCTATACACTTTGTTGAGGAGTGTGATAAGATATTTTACATCTTTCTTGAACTCACTCTTGTGCTACAACTTTGGCATCTTCTATGTAGACTTTCTTAGTATAAGGAGAAGACAATTATTAATAAATTTTGTGACCATATTATGCTACTTTTCATAGAAATCCAAGGCCTTTTTCATATCAATGCTTTCATACTTGGAATATGCTAGGAGATCAAACACCTTCTCAATCATCTCTAGATAGATGTCCAATACACTTCACCTAATGGGCCAAATATCTTCCTCTTTCACTAAGCATAGTGTTGGGAGCAAGCTAGTACCAATTTAGGGGATTACAATAAGACTGGGAAGGTATTTGCTTCCACGAATCCAAAGTTTACTATGCACCTAGCCATGAAAGTCTTGTCTCCCTCCATGTAGAAACATAAATTTAAAAATATCAATGTGGCCCAAATTTGTATCACCTATCTTGATGTATGGTGAGAATATTTAAAAGGAGGAGGTACCCCTTGAATTGTATGTCATCTCGGAAGGATCTCCTTGCATTACATTGTAAAACATACATGAACCAAATATTAGAGAGCATTAAATAAATATTGAAAGAATAAGCGTATTTATGGCTAGTCATTTTAGGTAAAAAATAAATCAAAATATGATTACCAACCCATTATTAGACTGCTAAGGTCAGCCATATCTTATGCAGGTATCGAGAAACAATGGGATCCAATACTTATAATAAAGCCCACATACAGTTTGTTGGGCCTTGAGAACCAATTACAATAAGTAACATCTATCAGAAAGAAAACAAACAAGAAGGACCCAAAGCCCCAATTTCCCATGAGGTGAACAATGTTTGTGTAGAAGATCAAGCATTGGGTAATCCTCATAACCCATACCACGAAGGAAAACCAACATAAGAATCTTTGACGACCCGATCCCACCTACAAGTCTTAGTGAAAATATTCAATAATTAGAAGTTGGGTATACCACATAACTTATATCAAAAACATACACCAAAACAAGTAACCTCGACGACCCAATCCCAGTTATGAGACATAGTTTAAAGCATTGGGGATTAGATGCCAAATATGCTATGTTCCCCTAACCAACATGCCTAAACAACCAAGGAAAATATCAAAAGCATGGAAGTGTATGAAGTGAGACTAGGGGTTATCAAGGATTAGGGATTAGAGATACACCCAATCACATGCCAATAAGGGAGACCTAACAAGGGAAGCTTGATCAATGATTTTTGAAAGGCTTAGAACATAGAATGTGTAGGATATTAGGGACTCGAGGGACCCTTAACCTCGTATTAAAACCAACACGGCAACATAAAATGGTTTGATAACCTAACAAGGCACAATGACATCATCATCATAAAGAACCTCAAAAGGTGTGTCAAAATAGAAATGGATTCAACCAAGGTAAAGAAATGAAAAGATCAAGAACAAAAGGGACAAAACCAAAAACATTGAAAAAACTCACAAAGCCTGGTTGAATTGAAGACCAAAAAAATGAAAGGACACGACACAAAAATGACAATGAGGAAAGGGAAAAAGACCATGATAAGGAAAACTCAAAATAGACCTAAATCAAGGCTAGGATCAAACAAAATCCCATTAAAACATAAGATAGATAAAAAACGAGTAATCCCACAATAATGAGTCCCACTTTTTGGCCAAAGTAGGACGTTGAAATCAACATTTTGAACTAAATCTTTACTTTTTGGGACCTATAGTAGCTACACTGAAGTGTTTTGAAGAGATGAAAAACACTGTACGTAAAATACATGAACTGTCTCGTCAGGGACATTGACGGTCATTGAGAAAGGATGGAGGGAATATGCAGGCGAGTGACAAAACAAATATGGAATGCTGCCAATTCGTATGTTTCATTGTCATGTAAACGGAGCGTCTGCGGATTAGATAAGCCCAGAGAATCACCCTTCCCGAATCTTCTGGGCGTCCCCTGGCTAGCTCTTCAATGCAGAGGAATTAAAATTACTGGCACCGATGTATGTTATCATAAGCATTGCATTTTTTCAAAAATTATTTACATACGTTTTGAAGACTTTTTATTTTTCTTGATGTGAATTTCCGATAATGAATTTTAAAAGGGTGTCGGGTAAGCTTAAGTCGTATTCGGTTGATTGCCAGTTCTTGAATGCACACTTTAGTCTTTAGGGTTATAGGCAGTTCTAATGGATTGGAGATTCGAACACCACAACCTCGGTTCATGTCTACTAATTGTTACATGCCGTCCTTATGGAGTGTGGATTTGGACAAGGGAATCTGGCTACATTTCTACTGAAGTTATAGGCTTTCCTATTAGATTTGCTCGGACCAGTTATGGTCCAACATATCCATATTTACTTACCCGCATTCATTTTCTGTTACATTACATCACAATACCTTGGGCATTGCAGGCCAGTTTCGATTAAAACGTCGGGAAGCTTGAACCATTTTTAGATTTGTAAAAATCAATTATACGCATATTTATTAATCCACATCCGTTCTCTGTTAGCATTACACCACAATCACATTCCTATTGCAGGTCAGTTTCGATTAAAAAGAAGGTAAGTTTGAACACATTTTTTGGTCCATTAACACTGGGTTAATAAACCTAGCGAGCATCAACAGATGTATTTTATGCTAACTTTCAACAATAACAAACTCTCCTACACTGTATAATACTCCAAAACACATGAAGTTACAGTAACATATGCTTAATATCATCCATAATGATATGAAACATCAAAAGAGGGCACATCCACAATGCAGTAACACATACAACACCAAGTTCAGCTGGAGGAAACCCTCAAACCGGTGAAAATTTCCAGGAAGAGTATGCTTCTAAGCACCTAGACACTGTCTGGGTATTCATTACAGAGATTATGTCACAAAGCAATGAAGATCAGAAAGCAATGACAATTGATGTCACAAATACCAGTTTGTTGTTCTTCAGATGTACATGGCTGTGCCTGGTAAAGATGCTACTCTTCAACACGTCTAGGCTGTAGGAAAGGGCTGGCGCTAGAGATGGCTGCAATGCCATGACTGGTGACAACTTCTACATGTTCTTTTACCCAGCAGTAATTCCCACGATTCCTGTGCTATACCACGGCCCCTACCAATCTTCCAAACCTTCAGCAAACTCACCCCCAGCCAGCTGCAACTACGACCCCCTCACATCCTTC
Source organism: Sequoia sempervirens (assembly GCA_007258455.2). Lineage (NCBI taxonomy): Eukaryota > Viridiplantae > Streptophyta > Pinopsida > Cupressales > Cupressaceae > Sequoia > Sequoia sempervirens. The sequence continues at coordinate 27,799 of VDFB02279216.1, read as the reverse complement.
ATTTGCAAGGGTATTGGGTGGTGTGAGAGTGTATGCAGACCTGCGACCCTTTCAGAATGCCCATGGCTAGCCTCTGATGCTTACGTGGACCCCTCAGACCAAAACGCCTCTGTTTGCAACTGGAAAACTCCATGTAGGAAGTATTGGCAGCTTCAGTTTTAGGTTTGATCACTTCCTAGCCAGCATACAACAAGACATTTGCCCAACTCTCAATATGCAGATAAAAACCCTTCAGTCGTACACCCTGTGCAATATTATTTCCTCAAAGGTTGTCAAACAGTTTTATTATACCTGAACTCGAGAATATATAACAGTATGCAAATGCTCTCAAAGCTGATTAATAACCCTGACCTCCAATGAGCAAGAAAGATAAATCATTTACCACAAATTTATGTCTGATAATTTGTCTTGCCTGACAAGACTCACAAATTATCTCAATCGTTCAATCCAATCTTGAAGCACAACTGCGAATCCTGTTTGAATTTGCCTCAATCCAACCAGGGTGGAATCTTTCACCACCGAAAGCAGATACCCGTAGGAATCCCACCTAGGGTTTCAAACTCCGAAGAGCTCCACCTGAAAACTAAAACCAAAATAATAATCTTCGCATAATGAGAAATGAGCTCTTTGTCCTTTTTATAATACCTTTTGGTGCAGGGGCACCCAAGTCTTCATGTTAAAAGGTGGTCAAGTGATAAGTTTTGTTTGGTTTTTTGAGTTGTTCTTATGTAATAAGGTCTTTTAAGACCATTTGTTATGTTTTTAGGTCAGTTGGGGTCATTTGTGTAAAAGATGTCAATTTTGCAATAAGTTGCATAAGCAACTTTGCATTTTTGGGTTGTTGTGGAAGTTGAACGGTTGGGGTTTGGTTTTTTGGTGGGAAAACAGTTGGAAATGTTTTGTAATGCCTTTAAAAAACATTGGTGAACGTTGGTTCAAAGTTCTAAAGTTGTAAATTTGAATTTTGAATAACAAGTATCCTGATTTCTGCGTTTTGGAGGCTTAAATTGCTGCTAAACTGATCTGTACGGCTCCGTACGGCCTGAGAGTGAATAAACTTTGATTGGAATTGATGGTGCTCTGAATCCTTGTTCTTTTGCATTTGGTTTCATTTGATTTCATCAAATTTGGAGTAAGTTAGGGCAGATTTACTAAAAGTTGCTTGAAACCCTCATTAGGGTGTGTTTTGACAGAAAATCATGAATTTCTTCCCATTCCACCGATGAACAAGCCTTAAACTCGGTGGAATGGGTGTAGATATGTTGTGTTTTGTGTTTTTAATGTTGCAAGAGCAGGGGATGGAGGTTGGTGCAAATTTGTTGATGCCCTAGTCGGAAAACCTCATGTATTTGGCATAAAAATTGCATAGGGCTTAGGGTTTGTAGAAGAACTCTTGGAAGATTGTTGAAATTGCTTTGGAAGGTCTTGACAGACACTGCATGACATGTCTGGGCCATTGGAATGAAGGTTTGAAGTCTAGAGTTGGAAAACCTTGTTGTGACCTAGTGGAGCAAGCCTAATTAGGCCTAATTCAAAGCGTAGCAGCAAAAATTTGGCCTTTGTGTTCCAAAACACCCCCACCTACAATTGAGATATGTTGTTAAAGGGCATAAAGGGTATCTAAATCTGTAGTTAGATTTTGGATATGAGGTCTGGTTTGAAAATTATGTTGGAAAAACCGGTTATGGAGTGCTACTAGGAGTTAGCAGACCTAAGAAGAGAAACCCACCATTTAATGCTTGGAAACTTGAGGAGTTGATTGTTTTAGATCATTTTGAGGCTAACCACCCTTGCTCTGCATCAAATTGGTATCAGAGCTTAGGTTGGTCTGTAAGAGGGAAAGTGTGAAGCAACAAGAGAACAAGATGCCTCCAAAAAGTAACACTATGGCTAGAGAAATGAATGAAATGAAAGAGAAGATTGCAAAAGAGATTAAGAGATTGAAGGAATTGCAAGATATGGTAGTAGCAAGGCTTGAGGCTGTTGAAACCAGTCAGAGGAGAGGTATGGTCACAGGTGATGTGAGTGACCATGAAGAAGAAGAGGAAGAGGAGAATGACCAAGAAGGATTCCAAGAGGAAGAGTTGGATTTTGATGAGCAGAGGATGGCCAAGCTACTGAAGGCAGTCAAGGAAGATAAACACAAGGTAAAGATGGATGTACCTATGTATGGAGGGAACTTGAATGATGAAGAGCTTTTGGATTGGATTGCAACAATTGATAATTACTTTGAATGTGAAGACATACCAGAGGAACAAAGGGTAAAGTTGGCAAAAACAAAACTGAAGGGTCATGCCCTACTTTGGTGGGATTATGAGTAGATTGAAAGGAGGAAGAAAGGCAAGTCAAAAATTGTCTCTTGGGACAGAATGGTGGCTAAGCTTAAGGGTAAGTTCTTACTGACTGATTATGCAATTCAATTGTACAAGAAACTTTAAAATATGAAACAAAGAGATATGGATGTCAAAGCCTATACTGAAGAGTTTCATAAGTTGAGTGTAAGAGCAGGTCACATGGAGGATGATGTGGAGGAAGTGGCTAGATATCTTAGTGGGTTAAGATTTAACCTCCAAGATGAGTTATGTTTGACAAACTCAAGGACGGTAGAGGAATGCTATCAATTAGCAATCAAGGCTGAAGAAAAGCTAAAGAGAAGGCAAAGGCAAGCAAAACAGGGGCAGAGGCAGCAATTCTAGAGGAAGAGGGTCATTTTCTAATCCGAGACAGTCATATGAGAGCCAAGAAGATACAAGCAAAGTCCAAGACCAAGTTGTAGATGCAAGAGGTGGATTTAGAGGAGGTAGATCAGGCTTTAGAGACAGATTTGGAGGTCAAGGAAGAGGATTTAGTGGATTCATAGGAAGATGTTACCAATGCAACAAGTTTGGACATCAAGCATGGAAATGCACGGAAGATCAGACCACTACTTCGGCCGGGGAAGAGAGGAGAACTCAGATTGTTCAAGGAGATGATTGTGAGAGTGTGAACTCAACATCACAGCATGCTGCTCTAGAAGTTGGTGAATCACTCATGGTAAGGAGAACCCTCATCAAAGTAGCAATAGAGAAGGAGCCACCACAAAGGAAGACTCTCTTCAAGACAACTTGTAAGTGCTTGGGTAAGGTTTGTAAAGTTGTAATTGATTTAGGTAAGTACAGATAATATGGTTTCAGTAGAGATGGTTGAAAAGCTTAAGTTGCCAAGAATACCACATACTACCCCTTAGAAAATCTCTTGGTTAAATGAGGGTCAACATGTTTTGGTGAATGAACAAAGTTGGGTGGAGTTTCATATAGGAGGATACAAAGACAAAATTTTATGTGACATAATACCCATGGATGTGTGCCATTTGTTGCTATGGCAATTTGGTAGGCCTTGGCGATTTGATAGGCATGCTATGTATGATGGAAGGAGGAATACTTATGAGATAGAAAAAGATGGGGCTCTTATACCTTGACACCATTGAAAGAGGAGGATAAAGGACAAAACATGGGATCTAATGTGATGATGGTAGGTAGAAATAAGTTCATAAAGGTAGAAGAAGAGGAGCACATGGACCTTGCAACCACTCCTAAACGTAGAGACATTATGACAGCAGAAATGAAGAATGATTTGATTTTGGAGATCCAAGGTTGGCTTAAGAAGTATGTTGCTATGATGATAGGAGGGGTGTTCCATTCATTGCTTTCAAAGGGGAATATTGGTCATTCTATTTCTTTCATGCCAGAGGTTAGTATGACTAATCAAGCAGCAGTTATAGGGGCACAACAACAGATGTAAGAGATGAGAAGCAAAGGTGAAGAGGTCAGGGATAAACTGCAAAGGAATGTGGACAAGTCCAAGCACACAATTGAAGTGAAGAAGAAGGAAGTTCATTGCAAGGAAGGAGGAGATATGGTTGCAGGTAATGATGCAGGTTCAACAACATTCTTAGATGAAGCACAAGTCAAAGATCATCCATCAAGTAGGCCTCTGGAGTTGGAGCATATCCTAGGTGACAAAGAATTCAAAAAGACAAGGGATAATGCTTACTTTCGGTATTTAGTCCATTGGAAAGGTTTACCAAATGAGGATGTCAATTGGGGGTAAAGGAATGGCATGATCAATCATGAATCTACTGTTGCAGCACTGTCCTCAATGGGACTTGAGTTAATTTTGCTCAGGGAGTATGGTGCAGGGGCACCCAAGTCTTCATGTTAAAAGGTGGTCAAGTGATAAGTTTTGTTTGGTTTTTTTGAGTTCTTGTGTAATAAGATCTTTTAAGACCATTTATTATGTTTTTAAGTCAGTTGGGGTCATTTGTGTAAAAGATGTCAATTTTGCAATAAGTTGCATAAGCAACTTTGCATTTTTGGATTGTTGTGGAAGTTGAATAGTTGGGGTTTGGTTTTTGGTGGGAAAACGGTTGGAAATGTTTTGTAATGCCTTTAAAAAACATTGGTGAACATTGGTTCAAAGTTCTAAAGTAGTAAATTTGAATTTTGAATAACAAGTGCCCTGTTTTTGTGTTTTGGAGGCTTAAATTACTGCTAAACTATTCTGTACGGCTCCGTATGGCCTGGGAGTGAATAAAATTTGATTGGAATTGATGGTTCTCTGAATCCTTGTTCTTTTGCATTTGGTTTCATCTGATTTCATCAAGTTTGGAGTAAGTTAGGGCAAATTTACTAAAAGTTGCTTGAAATTCTCATTAGGGTGTGTTTTGACAGAAAATCATGAATTTCTTCCCATTCCACTGATGAACAAGCTTTAAACTCGTTGGAATGGGTGTAGATATGTTGTGTTTTGTGTTCTTAATGTTGCAAGAGCAGGGGATGGAGGTTGGTGCAAATTTGTTGATGTCCTAGTCAGAAAACCTCATGTATTTGGCATAAAAATTGCAGAGGGCTTAGGGTTTGTAGAAGAACTCCTGGAAGATTGTTGAAATTGCTTTGGATGGTCTTGGCAGACACCACATGACATGTCTGAGCCATTGGAATGAAGGTTTGAAGTCTAGAGTTGGAAAACCTTGTTGTGACCTAGTGGAGCAAGCCTAATTAGGCCTAATTCAAAGTGTAGCAGCAGAAATTTGGCCTTTGTGTTCCAAAATACCCCCACCTGCAATTGAGATATGTTGTTAAAGGGCATAAAGGGTATCTAAATCTGTAGTTAGATTTTGGGTATGAGGTCTGGTTTGAAAATTATGTTGGAAAAACCGGTTATGGAGTGCTACTAGGAGTTAGTAGACCTAAGAAGAGAAACCCACCATTTAATTCTTGGAAACTTGAGGAGTTGATTGTTTTAGATCATTTTGAGGCTAACTACCCCTGCTCTGCATCACCTTTTTAGTTTTCCCGCCAAAATCAATTAGCACTTTATTAAATTATCTTTTAAATATTCCCCAACGTCACTTTATAACTCTATTTAATTTAATCATTTAATATTACCTTTATAATTGCACTTTTTGCCAGCAACATTGAATAATTAAATTAATTAATTTTTGTGAGGTGGGATGGAAAACGGGGACATTACACTTGGACATTTGAGACCTGGGTTACTTTTGAAAAAGAGAGTGGTAGTACACAAGGATGATGATAAAGTTACTTTTTGGAAAACTTAAGTTAAAATATTAAATTATTTCCCTTGCATCACCCCATTAGCCTATGGGAAATTAAATAATAGGCTTAGGGTCTCCTTATGACTTATGCTTGGAAAGGGGACATGATATGTTTATTTGTGCATTTTATTTTATTTGTTGAGTTGTGAATGTAGGTTGAATTGGCTTTGGTCACATAAGATGCGAAAAGCGGATGGAAGGTTGAAATTTGAAGATGGAGCTCAATTGACCCGTTCTTTGTTGCACTATCTCCCTTTTCCCTTTTGTTTCTTCAAACCCTTTTCCTCCTATCCCTTTTCCTTACAAATTTTAGAATAGATGAAAGTCAGCCTTCTTTGGAGGTTGCTTGCATAGCAAAATTGGTTGAGCTATTGTCATTGTTGTGCTTGTGGTGCTGTAGAATTCCGATACTAAATCCATACAAGAGGACTATTACAAGAAAAGAAGTATCTGAATTGTTTTTACTTTTTAGCTAATTTATGGGTGCACTTTGGGCATTCTATGTTCATTGTTCCATATAGAGAAATAAGGTTTGTTGCTAAATTTTGGTTTTCTTTGTGGAATATGATAGATAATAGACTCAAGAAGAGTACATGTCATCCGCAAATAGATTGGCAAATAGAGATGGAAAATAGAACTTTGGTACAACTCATTTGGGGTTATAATAGTAGGTATCTCGATGCTAGGGATGAGTCTTTATGTTACATTCAATATTTCCACAATAGAGAAATCCATTCATCTACAAAGCAGTCACCTTTAGAGGCATTTTTGGGTTGTCTACTTCAAGTCCACTTGATGTTGAACAAGAACAACAAAAAAGAACAAGACAGACAAGATTCAAGGGTGACCAAGGCAACTAAGTTTGTTGAGTGGATTTGACAAAAATAGCTCAAGTTGAAAGAGCAACTTGAGTATTCTCAAGATAATACAAGAATAGGCATGATCGACACTTGAGCTCAAGGTGGGAGATAAAGTATGATATATGTTGCTAGGCAAGGAAAAATTACAAGGACAAGCTAAGAAAATCAAACCTTTATGGTATGGGCCATTTTTATTTATTTTTGAGGTGGTTGGAAATAATGATTTTAGACTTGACTTAACCCCTATTCATGAGGATGCATTCGGTGCTAAATTATTAATACTTGCATCATATGAGCCTTTCATGTTGGATGATGAGTAAGAAGAATAAGCGCTTCCCTCATCAGAGGCCTTGGTGTATGACAAGCAACCGATACTTTCAAAAAATGTGCTGCTATTGTGGAAGACAAGTTATACCAGATAAAGAACCCCAGAAGTCTTTGTAAATTGGGCTCAAGGGGCAACCAATAAAGCAAGCCAAGTGGTACTTCAAGGAGACAGTGGGAGAACTCTTCCTCCACTTAGTGTCTCATTAAGCTACCATGGGACCAAAAGTCTCTTGAAGAAGGGAAGTGTGATCCGTGAGGATCTTGAAGTGAGAATTCTTCAACTTGAGGTTTTAAAAAATGAGTAGCAACAAAAAACATCTAGTTGTATCACCAAAATGAAACCGTTGTTTCTTGCAAGGGGCGGTTTTGATATTGCTTGTTCCCCTTTAGTTTTGAAATTGTCGGAGGTTATAATAGCTCTTATGATACTGCTTGTTTGCATGAAGGGATGGTTTCATCTCTACATTAAATTACTAAGTTACTGGTACACCTAGAATTACAAAAAGGTATAGATATGGGGTACGGTACAAATACGGTACAAAAATGGCCAAGAAATGGTTTTCAGACTATGGATACGGGCAGGAAATAAATGCCACCTATGGGTACGAAAATTTTGTTTTTGGTTCGAACTCAAACATAATCCACGTCAACTTTTTTGGATATTGTTGTGACCTTTTCACACATCGCCCCATTCAAATGGGGACCCCCTAATTTTTGCTCCGTTCCGGTCTTTTGGCTTGGGTTTTCTTCTCTCTCTCTCGCTCTGTCTCTTTTCTGATGTTCGCCTTTCGAGGGGTTGCGCTCGTCAGTGAGTTTAAGTGTGAAACTGACCAAGTCTAAAATTAGGGTTTCATCGTTTCTGGTCAGTCCAAGGTCAAGTAAAGTGAGTAAATTGAAAATTGAACTTAACGTTGTTGTCAGCAGGCATCCAGCAAGCTTCCAGCCAATTTTCATCAGATTCCAAGGTACTTACTATTTTTAGTAAGTGTGAAATTCAGGGCAATTTGTCAGCTATTTTGAAATTCCGACAGTCACAAAGCATCCAGAACGTATCAGGCTGCTCGTATGCAAGATTTGAGCAAAAACGGACAACTTACTATTTTTAGCAGTTCAGTTTCCGGGGCTAATTTCAGGGTGCAGGTGCAGAGTTCTTCTTTGCATGTCTGCGTATTCCTTCTGGGTTTTTCGAGACCTTCGCGATGGTATGACATGCAAGACGAGGCGACAACTTTCAGGATTCAGCCTTCCGAAGCTATTTTTAGGGTTTGCATGTCGAGGTTTCTTTTGCATGTCGGGTGATTCCTGATGGGTTTTTCGAGAGCTTCGCGATGGTATGACATGCAAACGGAGATTCTCACTTAGTAAGGAACTTGCTATTTTTAGTAGGTGTGTCCCGGCAGCCGCTTCCCAGCAGTTCAGATTCACGAGCTGATCGCAGTGCCACAGAAACGAAGAGAAACATATATCATTTGATATGCATGCAGAGCGAATTAGGGTTTCCAACTTCGGAGCCTAAAAATAGGCGTAAAAAGTCAAAATTTTTGAAAACCGGTGTAAACCACCGCGATCAGCATTCTTCAGGCTATCTGCTGGTGAAATTTGAAGTCAAACGGAGCACTTACTATTTATAGTAAGTCAGATTGTAAACATGCTAAAAATAGTAAATTGAGCACATGCGTCAGTGTCAGCCAACAGGTCACGTGGTGAGGAGCGCCTCATCCAAATTTCAACTCGATCGGAGCATGGGAGCTATCAGAAACATGAGGTTACTATTTATAGTAAACCACCTTCAGAAACAGGCTAAAAATAGCAGGGTGACTAAAAATGGCAGTGCCGACAGGTTAATAGGCCAGTGAGGATGCAGTGTGCAAAGTTTCAAGTCATTCCGAGCTTCAGAGATGCAAATTCAGAGAACTTACTATAAATAGCAGGGCACATAAGCTGGCGAAAGATGATGAAAATTTGTCTAAGTCTGGAACTTCGTCCAGCAGGCCTGGCAAAATGCGCCCAGATTGATGAGGAGGCGTGGAAATTTTTTGAATGAAGTTCATCCTGCTCAGGGGTCAAAATGCGCCCAAAGCACAAGAAAGTCAAAGCGAAGTCAATGATCTTTGTCTTGCAGGCCTAAGAAAATGCGCCCACCTTGAGGATTGATTTTGAAATTTTTTTCTAAGTATAAGAAATCTGCCACCACCCTCAAAATGCGCCCAAGATGCAAGTTTTCCTTCACAGGGGGTGAAATGCGCCCAAAGTTGTAGGTGGTCAAAGCAAGGTCAACACTCAAATCCGCCTCACCCCTCCAAATGCGCCCAACTTGAAGTTTATCCTTCTCATGCCTCTAAATGCGCCCAAGGAAGGATGGAGTCAACAAAGTCAAAGTTTTTATCCTTCATCACATACAAAATGCGCCCAAACTAGGCCATGTGAAGACAAAAAATAGAAGGTGAAGAGTCACCCAAGGACGTTGGAGAAGGTTATCCACCAGCTACATGAAAATGCGCCCAAAGCAAGGAAAGGGTCAACAAGGTCAAAGTTTTTATCCTCCTCAAGGGCTAAAATGCGCCCAAACTTGTGCATGTCAAGACAAAAAGGTGGAGTTGAAAGGTCATCCAGTGGATATGCTCAAATGCGCCCATGTTTGGATAGTAAGAGATGAATAAGGGTGGTAAATGGGATGAAAATTTTGCCAAGGCGTGGTAAACTCAAGGTAAAGGCTAGGCGTTATCCTCCATCATGTGTAGAATGCGCCCAAGGTGGTGGGCCTTAGAGAAATTTTGCTAGGCGTGTGTGTTGGGAGCCAAAAAGTGTTAGAAAATTGCCTAGGCGTGATTTTAAATCTCCTCTCAAGTGTGTTATACGCGCCAAGGGTGATGAAGGTGGTAAAGTGTTAGGAAATTTTTTTTTCCTAAGGCGTGGTGTGTGTTGGGAAATATTTGAAGGGAGTGAAATAAAATGCTAGGCGCCTCAGATAAGAATAAAATATTTTCTAAGTGTTGGAAAATTTCTCCAAGGCGTTGGAATATTTCCCAAGTGTGGAGTGAAATGCAAGTGAAGTGAAATAAAAGTGTGCTAGGCGAATAAAAATTTTTCTAAATGAAGTTGATAAAAAATTCTCCTCCACTGGCAAACAAATATAATTTTCTAAGGGAAATTTTTCAAGAATGCAAGAGATGATTAAAAATATTTTTCTAAGGCAAATATTTTCTCTCTTTGGAAAATACGCCTAGAACTCAAAGTGGTGAAGTTTTTCGAGGCCCGAGCAAATTTTCTCAGTCGTGGAGCCAGGGATGAATGATAATGCAAAGATGAATTCAAGTTCTTCAGTTTGGAGCAACACAGAGTAATCACGGGCGAAGAATGAATTTAAAATGATGAAAATAATATTCTAAGGTTCAAAATTGAAAAATTAAATGAACCCGTTCGTTGGGTACCCATGGATTCGAGACATTCTGAAGAAAATTTTCTTCTGGGTACTGGACGTTCGTGATGAATGATGGATTTCCTAGTCTTCCGAACTTCGCCGACACTTTTTCAGTGAAGAATTTAATCAGTGCTCAAATTGTGAATTTTCCTAAGGGAAAATTTAAAATTTTCTAAGGTAGAGGGAATAAAATGTGTTTTCAAAATGAATTTTCTTCGAATGGAGTTTGAGATGAGTTGCCTAGATAATTTTGATTAAATTCTTCAAGGATGAATTTTTCAGAGCAGAGGAGGAGTTAAATTCGAATTTCAAGTGGCAGAGCTTCGGCTGGTGGATTAAAAAAAGGATGAATTAAATTAAATTTTCAAAAATGAACTCAAAAATGCCAGTCAAAGTCAAGTTTCTAGAAGAATAATATTCCCGACGACTGGAGACAAGTGTCAGAAACACCAGAGAGGGAAAATTCGAATTCTTGAAGTGGAGTAGCGGATTTTAATGGCACTGGCTAAAATTAACTTCTTCTAGAATTCGGGTTTTAGCTATAAAATGAACAAGTTTCTCACTTATTTTCACAGCTGAAGAAGTCGAACTTGCTCTGAGAGTGAAGTGTTGCAGTGAATTGTTGCTTGAAGAGTTGAAATCTGAATGTTGCTGAGTTGAGAAAAGGACGCCTTGAGTTGCTGAGGAGTGGCATAGCTGAAACCAAGAGGTACGACTTTGCTGGTATAAGTGGCTGAAGCTTAACTCATTGCTAAGTTGAAGTTGCCAGTTGAAAGAGAGGCGCCTAGAAGTGAATTGCTGAGAACTCAAAAGTACGAACTTGCAAGATTGCTGATTGCTGATATAAAGTGTGAAGTTCAAATTGCTGATTGAAGATAGTGAAGTGAAACCATCAAGATTTACTTAGAAACTTTTCTAAGTGTTGAAGTTCAAGAAAAGAAGCTGAGGTTTGCAAACACGAGAGTTATTGCAGCTTCTAAAAATCGACTGCAGCCCCCATGCAATGTCTTATTTTTTTTTTATAAATTAAATTGCTGATGAATGTTATTGTTTGCAGATGGCTGAAGCGAGGACAACTGGAAAGGACAATGGTGCCTCAAGACAGGCCGTGATCAAGAAGTTGAGCAAGACGTTCATGCCAGAGTCTAAGTTTATTTCAAAACTGGGCAAGTTGACAGACACTAACCCGGGCTCCGTCAACCTGGAAACCTTCAAGAACAGGATGTTTGGAATTGGAAGTCATCGAGCTTCGGTCACTTCGCACAACATTGTCCGAAGTGGATTATATGCAGCTGCTGGTTTTTCGCCAGCTATTCAATGCTCGGAGCTGATGATGGAGTGTGCTAATTGCTACGAGAAAGAACACTAGTCGATCATGTCACCTGATGGCCAAGTGCTAGCAAATCCTACTCCGGCAGCCATCGGTGAAGCTTTCGGGATCCCGGTGCACAGAAATATGATCTACAAGTCCAGGGAGCGAGCAGAGCGTATGTATGCTTCTGCTTTTGAGTGATGCATGGATACAATTAACACCCACTGGATGACCACTCCTAAGCCTTCTCGTACGAAGTTGCCCAAGCAGATCATTGCGGATGACTTGAAGCAAGAATACTGTGATCTTATCATGATGCTGAGTCGGGTTGGAGGCTGTGCACAGTCATTTATTTTTGAGCCTTGGATGTTTTATTACATCAACTTGGTGCTGGAAGGAAAGGACTATGTCAATTGGGCCGAGATGATCAGTGATAATCTACATGAGCAGCTCCTAAGCTTGAGGAGAACAAAGACATTTTACATGAGTTCCTATATCATTTATATGTTGGCACGGATGACGAAGTACAGGGGAATTTCTTACAAGGAGCCTGTTGGATGTGGCTCCCACCAGTTTAAAATATATGATGCCTGTCCACAGTTGCATCTGGCAAGCACAACCCACTACTCGCATGTCAACGATGCCTTCACCATGTATATCACGAGGCTGCTTCAGGAGCGGTTACATAATAGAATCTCGAGGGATGCCCAAGAACTAATTGAGAGGTATGGGTGTTGGTTCATACAGTTTTCGAGATTCTCTTATGTTAGGCTGCAAGGTTTCTCATCATACCCTTATAGGCTGCCTAAGTACCCAACAGATAGAATATTGATGCTAGAGATATCTAGGCAATTGCTTGCCTATGATAAAATCCAGAAGAAAAAGAAAAAGGGAGGGATAGAGTTTCCAATTGTAATGGGCAACTCAGATGAGGTGTGTCCTTCGATACAGGCAGCTAGAGAAGCTGAGAGTGAGCTTCAGTTTTATCATTTCTCATATCACACAAGCCGACAACACTATGACCCACGTCATAACATCAAGTGGGTGTTGTCAGAAGAGTTTAAACATAAGGCCACCATAGAGGATTATTGGGCTGATGCAGTTGATGAAATTGAAGTAAGGAAGAGAATGTTCTCTCGGTTGCCGATTACTCTGATCAAGGAGTGTGAGGTTGTGCCAGTTCCGGACCAGGTCAATGAGGATATGGATGTAGTCCATCCGGATTATGCAGCTGTTCGAGATACTCCACTTCCACCTCCAGATTGGTCAGAGCCCTGAGGTTGTAGATTTGGATACTCTTTCTATCCCTGTCATGACATTTACCAGAGCATGGGTTGATAGGCGAGTAAACAGGTTAAAGAGTAGGTCAATTGCCTTGACTTACAATATGATGGGAGATCACAGGACGCCCACCACTGGCAGAAAGAAACAGATTACAAGAGGTCCAGAGTCCAGAAGGAAAGAAATAGTTAGACAGGAGCCTACTCAGCCAGAACCTCCACGGATTACAGTTGCGACACCATTGGAGACACGTTCTCCAAGTATATAGGAGGTGTCTTTGTTTGCTGATCAGAGGATTGCAATGAATCAGGTACCGGTAGTACAGGATGATATTCAGCCTCCACGGAGAGAGTCAATTGGCCAGAGCGCCAACGTACCTGTTAGGATTGATCAGCATGATGATGAGGGGACTATTACTGACCCTCAGTTTCAGTAGGAATTAGAGGAGGCCATGAATGATGATGATGATATAGTGTCAGGTGATACTCAGCCACTTGAGGACGATGAGCCTCGCCAGAATGATGAAGAAGTTGAACAAGTTAGAGAAGTAGAGGCACAGGAGCAGCAGCCCTTTGATATACAGTATGATGTGCCCGATTGGCTTAAGGATAGGATGAGGAGAAGCCCCAGTGAGGAGATTGATCCAGCAGTTGAGATGGAGTTCTTGAACCGGATCAGTGCACCTCCACAAAAGAAGAAAGCAAGAGAATTTTCGAAGATCTCCACGGATGAAGATGGTTCTCGCACTTCAATGCTGTCAGTCTCCACGAAAGTTGAGTGTGACCGAATGAAGCGCCCCGAGAATTATGTGGTCACCACTGGGATTTGGGACGCCTCTACCGTGCTCACATTGTTGAGGAGTGTGATAACTCCTTCCTTGCCCTCAAGGATAGATTGTTCAAGAAAGAAGGAAAGTATAAGATGTTAAAGAGAGAACACAAAGCTTTAATAGGATATGTACAACAGCTATCTCGTTCTCGAGGGCAGGATGTTCCAGTGATAGAGCCTCCGGCAGATATTCCTAGAGAGTCGATCAGCGGCTTAGTAGAGTTGGGGAGGATGGCACAGGAGGCAGATAAATGGGTCATAGGAGTACGTGCCGAGACAGAGAAATTTATGGAGGACCTTGCTTCTGCCTTTCAGCAGGCCTCTAGTATTTTGACACGGATGTATGCAGTGGATCATGCTTGGGGAGATGCCTCTATCTATTAGAGTAAGGTGATCCAGCGTCTTGAGGTATTGAGGCATGTGCCATTGCGGTTGCTGATTGATGGAGGTGTCATTCAAGCAAATGACCGATATGATTTTTCTCGGTGGTATTCTTCGGCGATCACAGGGCGTGGCTTCTTCGATGCGGCACAGGCAGATTCAGCCAGAGTACATAAGGCTATGGCCAACATTATAGATGGAGTTCAAAACACCTTTGAGGCCATATTTGCTAGGTGGTTGAATCCAGATGAGATAAGTTTTGATAATTTGAGGGGTTTGCTGGTGCCTTTCTTTGCAGATGTTAAGACCTTTGTGCAAGATGATTTCGAGAATACTGCTACTTTCTCCACTTTGATCCAGAACACGCAGTACTCCTTAGCTGCTTGGAGAAAATCTTGTACAAGGCATGAACATTCAGTCACAGTATTAGAGTTTCAGTTAGATTGTGTTCCACCGATTTCAGTTCATGAGGTTGAGGTCGTACTTGGCAGATTTGTTGAGTTGGCAGTCAAAGAGAAGGCAAATGGGAACACACTACTGGACGAGGATCTTCTAGAAGACTGAATATGGGCATTTATTACATTTGCTATTTTTGGGAGTGAGTGGGAATCTTTGATTCATTTAATGTACCACTCCCTATTCTGGCAGTTTTTAGGGTTAGGGCTGAGGTGGCACGATTCTGGCCACTCTATTAATTGTAACCCTAGCCGTCTTTTGGGACTTGGCTAGCTATAAAAGGGGGAGTCCCCCTCATTTGTAATTCATTAGAATCAGAGTAGACAATAGACATTGTGAGAGATTGAGCATTAGCATTAGAGTATTGTAGGCATTTTGCATAGTGTGGAGAAGAAAGAAAGTTTTCCCTTTGAAAACTTTTGGGAGATTGTTGTGTAACACTTTTCATGATAATAGATATTTTCATTGATGGTGGAATTCGTCTTGTCATGAATTGCTAGCAAAGTCTCTTCTTCCTTTCGTATCCAAGTAGCTTAATTTCATGCAAGTAGCTTACATTGATGTGTGGTGTTTTGTTGAGATAACCTCTTTCATTCCACACCACTAGCGGCTTGTTGATGATAAGTTCGCCTTGCGTGGTCCACTAGAGATCAACTTGAGTTTAACTTCGATTGTGGTTTGTATGCTTATATGCATCGTTGTGATGGTGTTTGTATGCTAAATCATAATCTGAACATCCTTTGCTATCCCTCTGAAGATTGCACCGATTTTGCTGAGGCTGTCCGACGTGAGGCTAGGCTAAATTTGGTTGAAGTCTATTGAAACAAAGCCCCACATATCTTGCATTTAGAATAGAATATAAGTTTCTTAGGCCCTACCCCCTTTTTACTTTCCACATTTCTGATTAGTTTTAGGAAAACGAACTACATTGTCAAATCATAAGCGCAAGGATCCCCTTCAAATTACATATCAGCTGCTAACTGTGAGAAGTCTGAACAATTGTGTAAGTCCCCTCGTAAGAACACAGCAATACACATCAGCCAAACTGGGTCTATTTGCACTTAAGGAACCTTGGAGTTGAACGTGCGAACTTTCTCGCAATCTTAGCACACGGAATACTTTGATCAAGAGAGAATGGAGTAGCCCTAAACTATTTTGTTCTTCGGCTGATTGGTGAGGTCACAAAAATCGCATCAACAGAGAAAACTGGCGCTAGAAGGAGGGCCTTCCAAGGTTTCCTACAGTTAGCAATCATATTCATAAGAAGGAATTTCATTGAAAGTAAATTCATTGGAGAAAGAATTATCATGAGTAAAGATGGTGCTACTGCATAGAGAGATATTCCCAGTGTTGCAGCCTAACTTGGGATTCAACGACGACCAAGAGGACATTCTTTCAGGATTGAACAATCTTGCTTGGAGGACAAAGGAGAGCTACGCCCAGTATATGAGAACTTGCTTCGTGTTGGAGGAGGAAGAAGAAAAGGCTATTGAAATTCAAGTTGCAATTGAAAGGAATTTGCTTGATCAAAGACATCCACTCGCTCCTCTTCCTCGCCGACAGTGATCAGCTACATCCTGGATCGCATTAGCTCATTCTCACCTAATAAGTTGAAAAGAATTCTGAGGTCCACGCCAAGTTAATCCAAAGATTTTGTGGAATTGGAGTTGCCTACTCGAGCAAGGAAGAAGAAAGAAGTTCGTCCAAGTAAAGAAATTGAATCAAGTGAAGAAGTGTTTTCAAACGAAGAAGTTCAATCAAGTGAAGAAAGCGGAGAAGAGATTACAAGTTTGTTCCGAACTCCACCAAGTGCTTCAAGGTTTGCTCAACCTAAAGCCGCTCAAGTTACTACACCAGTGTTTGTTCAGCAACCAGTCCAGACTACCACAACTCCAGTAATTGTATATCAAAGGAGGTATCCAAATCAAGCGATGGCTCAACCAGGAGGTCAACTAGGAGGCCAACCCGCTCCCAACGGTGCTACTTGGCTAGTCACTAATCCATCGCCTCTTGAGTTCGCGGACTATCATGATATGCCAAAAAATCCGGAGCACTTCTGCACGAAGTATCAAGTCCATGATCCAAACCGTTCTGCGGAGGATCACATTAAAATGTTTGAAGATCATTTGCGAAATAGACAAATTGCATACGCAGATGTGGCTTGCAGATTGTTCCCGTATTCCTTGGGGGAAGAAGCACATTTCTGGTTCATACATTTGCCAGTTGGATCCATCAGAACATGGGAGCAGATGAAAGAGGCTTTCATTGGAAAGTTTGGTATTCCTATCACCCCAGTAGAGCTCTTCCGCCAGTTCACGGAAGTAAGAAGACAGGACAAAGAGCCTATTCATGCCTTCAACAATAGATTCCAAAAGGCTCTCATGAGGCTACGTACTCCGTACATAGTTCCCGATGCTAGAGAAAATTATTATGCAGCCTTGGATCCATTGACCGCTATGTTTGTGAGACAAGCTCATCCCATTCCAGCGGATATGAATCAAGCGTATGCTAAGGCAGTTGAAGTAAGTCAGAATATGGGCCAAAACATAACTGGACCTTCTTTGTACACTGGCTTGGTCACCACAAACAATCAAATGCAGACTCTTACTCCGGCATGGAATCAACAGATTCCATCATTGAATCCAGTTCCGCAACCGGCTTATCACGTTACGCCACCATCTAATCAATTGGTTCTCCATCCTGGGGTACCTCTATCCCAGACTCCGGCAACACAGCCTGTCTATCTCCAGAATACAGTACCTGCAACAAGGACACGAGAGGAGAAAGATGAGATGAAAGAATTAGTAGAACAAATGAAAAGGCTGTCATCTGAGGTAACTCACCTCAGGAATCAAAATAATCAAATGCAATCAATGTTGAAGAACTATCAGGCACACCCAGGTGCCAATCGAGGATATCATAATAATCCTCAACACCATCAAGATGCCCATCAAGGACATGGACACGACAACAACCATGGGTATCGAAAGAACAATCAAGGATATCAAAAGAGGTCCTGGAATACTGGACCTAACAACGGAGGAGTTCCATCACCGCTAGATAACCCGCCGCCTCCAGAGAATCGTCCCACGGACAGAGTATTTTTGGCAGAAGCTGCTATGTCTGGATGGTGTAGACTCCACAATACAAGTCAGCACTCAGAGTTACAATGCCATGAGTTTCAAGTAGCAGCTGATATTTTTAAAGGAGAAGTAAAAAGCACGGAGGGTACTGAAAATCCTCCGACCACTGGGTATGAGATTGTCCCAGTACAAAGATATGACCAGGCACTAATCATAGAAAATGTCAACGTCACGTCTGGATATCAAAGCTACGCGCCACCAGAGGTTAATTACAGATTTCCACCAGCTTCGGCTAATGGTCCCGTGGAGGCGCCAGACGCTCAAGTTTTTGAGGAAGCTCAAGTTTATTCAGAGACTCAAATGTATTCAGATGTTCAGGACAGCTACTCAGAGGAGCCATTTGACCAAGGTAACTATGTTTTCCCACATCTCGACAATAGTGTGTTGGTAGGAGGAAGTAGAGAGGTGCAAGCATTTCAGACTTCAGGAGGAGCAGCACCCAAAGTTTATCAGAGGACTTATCATCAAAAGGAGCCTTTGGCGTCTTCGATTCCTCCGAATAATTTTGCAACCCCGCCGAATCCAAACGCGAGTAACAATCCGAATTTGCCTCGGGATTCTCCGGAGTATAGACAACAGAATGTGATGCAGAATAGAAATGGACAGCAAACTGTCCAACAGCCAGTCCATGTGATGCACCGCCCTCAAAAGGACAATCTTCCAAAAGATGACATGAAAAGATTAAGTTCCTATGTGCTAGACAAAGTTAAGAAGATAAAAGTCAGTCTCCCTTTGTATGAGCTGATGAAGATCTCAGAAGTGAGAGATACAATTTTGGGAAGTCTCTATGAAACACCGGCTGTGAAAAGCACACCTCAAGAAGCACCTAGTTCATCAAGGAACCCTCCAATCAACACACAGTCACGTCCCGTGCAGAATGCAAACATGGTAGAAGAAGTGCCTTACGCGCCTTTTAACGCTTGGGAAACTCCACAGCGGTCGCAAGGTTTTGTGGGGGTAGTACAAGGATCTTCAAGCGAGCCTGAGAAGCCAAAAATGGAAGATAAAAGGAGAGTCAGATTCAATTTGCCCCCAGAGCAAAAACAAGAGCAAACCCAAAAAGTCACCCATGATAATCAGATTCCACAATGGGATGAAAAGAGTGAAAGAAAGAGCATTGTACCCGAGGAAAGGAAGAAACCAGTTGTCTTCTACCAGGGGAAAGATGAACCAGCCCCGTTCTTGGTATCGGTTAGAATATTTGGAAAACTGTTGCACAATTGTTTGATTGATTCTGGTGCTTCTAGCAACGTCATGCCATTGAAGGTGTGCCAGAGATTGGGTATAGTCCCATTGCATACCACAAAGAAAGTGACTCAACTAGACAAAACTGAAGTACCAGTGGTCGGGGAATTGAATAATATTCACATGCAGTTGTTAGCTGATCCCCGAATCCAGAGCTGTATTGACATATCAGTGGTTGATATACCAGATGGGTATGGCATGTTGCTGAGCTGAGACTGGGCAAGAAAATTAAATGGATATATTGCAACTGATTTCTCTCACATGTGGCTTCCATGGAAGGGAGTCCCAAATCAAATCAAGATTGATAGTACACCAAGGTTGAAGCTGATGATCACAGAATATGGCGAAGATAATGAGATCATGTTTGTAGAGACTGACTTAGGCTCGTATAGGCCTGTTAAGCAAGAAGTATTGATGCTACAAGCTCCAAGTGAAAGGAGATGTTTAGAAGATGGCACTTCCGCCGAAGTGTTGATTGAAAGTGACTCAAGTGATAGTGAAGGTGGAGGAACATTTGAAAACTTCAGGGATTTCGTCCTTGGCAGTGCGAAACAAGAAACAGAGTTGGGTAAAGGTGCTTCCATCAAGGATTTGCTGCTTCCCAACTGGTGCAGAATACACGAAGCATTTCATTCAGAGATCACTTGTGCCATGTGCAAAGTGGCCTTAGAACAAGTCGCTAGGCCCGTTCCCCATACTTCATTGCAAGAAGAACATCATAAGATGGATGAAGAAAAGGAGATTTTAATAGAAGAACATCAGAAGATGAATGGAGAAAACAGTGTTTTAATAGAGGAGTTTGTGAAAGATGACTCCACTCAGTCTAAGATTGAAGAAAAGGCTCTAGAGGTATGCAATCAAGAAGAAGCGCATGTTTAGTCTCCCAGTACTACAGAGAATCAAGTATGGACTTTGAGGTTCGATGGATCAAAGTCCAAGAGAGGGAATGGAGCAGGGTTTGAATTGGTTAGCCCGACAGGAGAAGCTTATTTGGGTTCCTATAGGCTTCAGTTTTCATGCACCAATAATGTTGCTGAGTATGAATCCTTGATCCATGGGTTGCTCCTTGCAATTCAGAAGGGAGCCAAGATTGTACACGCTATCGGGGACTCAGACATCGTGGTCCGCCAAGTGAGAAAGCAGTTCGCCTGCCATGACAAGAGATTGGGTCGCTATCGAAATAGAGTATGGGACCTCATAGAAAGCCTTGATGCGTTCGACATAAAACAGGTCTACAGATCCAAGAACACCGTTGCAAACTCTTTAGCACAGGCTGCCAGTTCTTTGGAACCATTAGCAATGGAAGGGTTAAAGAAGTTCACAGTAGAGTTGGTTTCGACCCCGGCAATCCCTGACAACATAAAGAATTTTCAAGTGTTCGAGGACGATAAGCAGATTTTAGATTTTCTCACAAACTCAGGAGTGTTTGAAGCACAAATCATAGATGAGGAAGACACTGAAGAAGCAGAATATGATACAGAAGGAATTTTGAATTTAAAGACCAATGTAATTCCAAAAGGAATGGTTGAGTTGGAAAGACTATTTGATACTGACAAATTGAGCAGAAATCAAAGCACTCAAGGCAACGATTGTGAAGTTGTCAATCTAGGAACAAATGAACAAGTGAAGAACGTTTTTATTGGAAAGGTTTGTACACCAAAAGAGAAAGAAGGCATCTTAAAGGTAATGAAGGAATTTCCAGAAGTGATAGCCTGGGGATATGAAGATCTCAAGACATATGATACATCACTGATTACACATACAATTCCATTAAAGCCAGGCAGTAAGCCTTTCAGACAAAGGCAGAGGCCAGTGAATCCACTATTAGAACCTTTAATCTATCAGGAAGTCAAGAAACTCCTTTCCGCCCGGATTATTTTCCCAGTAAGGCACTCCACGTGGGTCGCCAATCTAGTACCGGTCAGAAAGAAGAACGGAGAAATAAGGTTATGTGTAGACTTCCGCAATTTGAACAGAGCCTCTGAGAAAGATAATTATCCATTGCCTTCATTGGATGAAGTATTACAGATAGTGAATGGTTCACAAATGATGTCCTTCTTGGACGGATATTCAGGATATAACCAAGTAATGGTTGAACATGAGGATAGATTGAAGACAGCTTTCACCACGAAATGGGGAACCTTTGCCTACAGAAGAATGCCTTTTGGCTTGATCAACGCAGGAGCTACTTTCCAGCGAGCAATGGATATCGCTTTTCGAGACCTTGTCGGAAAGTGCATAATTATTTACATGGATGACCTAACTATGTTCTCAAAGAAAAGAGATCACGTTGAAGATCTAAGAAAGATATTTCAGAGATGCAGAAGATTTGGTGTCTCTCTGAATGCTAAGAAATGTATATTTGGCGTCACCGAGGGTAAGTTATTGGGTCACGTCACCTCAGAGAAGGGCATATCAATTGACCCTGAACGTATTGAAGCCATTTCAAGGATTGGTTTACCTGGGAGCCAGAAAGAATTGAGGTCATTCTTTGGCAAGATTAATTTTTTTAGAAAGTTTATAACTGGGTTTGCCGAGATAGTGAGGCCGCTAAATGAGATGCTGAAGAAGGATGCAAAGGTTGAGTGGACTCCACAAACTAGAAAGGCTTTTGATGAGATCAAACAAGCTATAGTGGACGCTCCAGTGCTAGTCAGTCCAGACTATACAAAGCCTTTTTAGCTGTATTCATTTTCCTCAGAGCATACTTGTGCAGCAGTATTGACCCAAAGAACCGAAGAAAAAGACGAGCACCCAATTGCTTTTATGAGCTCACCGTTGAAAGAGGCGGAATTAAGATATCCAAGCATTGAGAAGCAAGCGTATGCTTTAGTAAAAGCCGTCAAGAAATTCAGACATTACATCTTGAGGAGCAAGATCCACGCGATTGTTCAAGACGCCACGGTGAAGATTTTGTTAATGCAGAATGAGTTAGGTGAAAGAAGAGGTAAGTGGGTCGCCACTTTGCAAGAATATGACATAGAAATACAGCCTATGAAATTGGTCCGAGGACAAGCCCTGGCTCAAACAATCGCAATGGTTGGTCCAGAATTGGTTCAACAGGCTTATGTGTTAGAGGAAGTGTCTCCCGGAGAATGGTACGACGACATAGTCTATTACTTGCTGAATCGTAAATGCCCCCGCCATTTGAATCCAGTGCAACGGCGAGCATTGAGAATGAAAAGTCAAAGATTTATGCTTCAGGGATCGGTTCTCTATAGGAGGAACTATGAAGGAATTTATTTGAGATGTGTAGGAAAACAAGAAGCAAAACAGTTGATGGAACACTTCCATGAGAAGTTTGGAACCGGACACGGAGGAAGTCTAGCCACGGCCCATCAAATCCTGAGAGCTGGATATTATTGGCCCACGCTTTTCAAAGACACGTATGAACATGTGAAGGCTTGTCACGTCTGTCAGACGGCGGCTAATAGAGGAAGGCATCCCGCTATGCCTTTGCAACCAGTGATTGAAGTGAGACCTTTTGCAAAGTGGGGTTTAGATTTTATTGGTATGATCAATCCGCCATCATCAGGCCAGCACAGATATATTCTGACAGCAACAGATTACTGCACTAAATGGACAGAAGCTCAAGCCTTAAAGCAATGCACGTCAGAAGTGGTTATCAGGTTTCTTGAGGAAAATATTGTGACAAGATTTGGATGCCCCCATGTCCTAGTCAGCGACAATGGTTCAGCTTTCTCATCGCTGAAGTTTTCCAACTGGGCTTTTGAGTATAGAATTACACTGAAGCTTTCCTCTAATTACTATCCACAGGGGAATGGACTAGCCGAGTCCACAAAGAAGAATTTGTTGAATGCCATTAAGAAGTTACTGGATAAGAATCCAAAAGATTGGCACACGCAGTTGAGGTTTGCTCTATGGGCAGACAGGATAAGAACGAAGAGTTCCTTGGGGACATCTCCATACCATTTGGTCTACGGACAGGATCCTGTTTTTCCAGTACAATTGAGGATCCCAACTCTCCAGTTCATCCAAGAGTACCTCGAAGGAGAGGATCAAGTCCAGACAAGGTTGTCTCAGCTGATGCATCTAGAGGAGAAAAGAGATGAAGCTCTTGAAAATCTGGCGAAACACCAAGTAGTGGTGAAAAGATGGTTCGATAAGCAAGCTAAGATCAAGTCGTTCAGGATTTCTGACTTGGTTTTATATTGGGACAAGGCCCACGAAAAGAAAGGTGATCACGACAAGTTCGACAAGTTATGGTTGGGCCCATATCAGATTTCTGAAATCCTTGGGGATAATGAATTCAGATTGCGTACTTTGACAGGGGAGGATGTCCCGTTGCCTGTCAACGGACAGTTCCTCAAGCATTATTTCCAGTCTTAGGTTCTCTCCGAGAGCCTACTTTGTAAAATAGTTAGATTAGATTTGCTTTCCCGTTTGTTTGCTTTCCTGTTTTCCTTTGTTTTTGTTTCGGTTTGTTGCCCTTTGGGTTTTGGGTTTGGCGTTTCTGTCCCTTGAGTTGTCCGCTCAAGCAGTTTTGGTTTGGAATGGGCAAGGATTTAGGGTTTCCTATTGCGAAGGGGGTGATGATGTTTTAACTTTCAACATGGTTTCTTTCCTTTGGAATTGCATAAATTTTTGAAAAGACTAAGGTTTGTTTCGGGGCTAATTTGAGTCTTGAGGTCACGAGGAGTTCTTCTTTGCATGTCTGCGTATTCATACAGGAGTTTTGAGACCGTGTTGATATAGCATGCAAGGCAGTGACAACTTTTCGAGGATTCAACCAGAGGCTATTTTTTAGGGTTTTGCATATTGAGGTTTCTTTTGCATGTCGGGTTGATTCACGATGGGTTTTGAAGCCAGCGATGGTATGACATGCTGTGAGGAGATTCTCACTAAGTAAGAGACACACTATTTTTAGCGGGTGTGTTCAATGACCATACTCCGGCAATTGATTCCACCGAGCTGATCGCAGTGCCACAGAAACGAAGAGAAACAGATATCATTTGATATGCATGCAGAGCGAATTAGGGTTTCCAACTTCGGAGCCTAAAAATAGGCGTAAAAAGTCAAAATTTTCGAAAACTGGTGTAAACCACCGCGATCAGCGTCCTTCAGGCTATCTGCTGGTGAAATTTGAAGTCAAACGGAGCACTTACTATTTATAGTAAGTCAGATTGGAAACTGGCTAAAAATAGTAAATTGAGCGCATGCGTCAGTGTCAGCCAGCAGGTCACGTGGTGAGGAGCGCCTCATCCAAATCTCAACTCGATCGGAGCATGGGAGCTATCAAAAACATGAGGTTACTATTTATAGTAAACCACCTTCAGAAACAGGCTAAAAATAGCAGGTCAGCTAAAAATGGCAGTGTCGACAGGACAATGAAGCTATGAGGATGCTACGTTCAAAATTTCAAGTTGATCCGAGCTTCAGAGGTGCAAAATTCAGAGAACTTACTATAAATAGCAGGGTATGAAATACTGGCAAGGAACGAGAAAATTGGTCTAAGTCTGAAGCTTCATCCAGTTGCTATGGCAAAATGCGCCCAGCTAGTAAGGAGGCATAAAAAAATTTTAAGTGTGAGTTCATCCTTCACACATGCCAAAATGCGCCCAAGGCACAAGAAAGTCAAAGCGAAGTCAACGATCTTCGTCCTGCAGGCATAAGGAAATGCGCCCAAAAGAAGAAGGAAAGCTCAGGAGGTATGAAAATTTTTCTAAGTATAAGAAATCCGCCACCACCCTCAAAATGCGCCCAAGATGCAAGTTTATCCTTCACAGGGGGTGAAATGCGCCCAAAGTTGTAGGTGGTCAAAGCATGGTCAACACTCAAATCCTCCTCCACATCAAAAATGCGCCATCCAGTACACAAGGCAAAATGCGCCCAAATGCATGCATGTGAGGACGAAATTTGGAAGGTGAAGAGTCACTCCTAAGGCGTTGTCTTGAGTTTATCCACCAGCTACATCAAAATGCGCCCAAAGGAAGAGAAAGTCAACAAGTCAACGTTTTTTATCCACCAGCTACATCAAAATGCGCTCAAGGTGGAAGAGAGTCAACAGGTCAAACGTTTTTATCCTCCTCACCCTCCAAAATGCGCCCAAACTTGTGCATGTCAAGACAAAAAGGTGGAGTTGAAAGGTCATCCAGGGGATATGCTCAAATGCGCCCATGTTTGGATAGTAAAAGTAAGTGCAAGTGGTGAATGAGGTGAAATATGAATGTGGCATGGTGAACACAGGGTAAATGCTAGGCGCGCCAAGGGTGGAGAGTGTTGCAAGGTGTTGCCTAGGCGTGATTTTTAAATCCCTCTTCAAATGCTATATGCGCCTAGGGAGATGGGAGTCATAAGGTGTTAAAATATTTTCTAAGGCATGTTGAAGGCGTGATGTTCTTCAAGTATGTTAGGCGCCTAAGGTGATTTTAAAATATCTTGAAGGCGTTGAAATATTTCCAAGGTGTGAAATAAAATGAAGTATGCTTGGCGCCTCAAGTAAAAAATAAAATATTTTCTAAGTGTTCGAGAAGTTGCCTAGGCGTTGGGTTTTTAAATAAATATTTTCAAGTGTGAAGTGTGAAGTGGGCAATGAAAGTGTGCTAGGCATGGATAAAATTTTGCTAAGTAAAGTTGAAATTTCCTAACACCGGCGAGTGAGCAAATAAAATTTTCTAAGGAAAATTCTCAAATGCAAGAGATGATTAAAATATTTTTCTAAGGCAAATATTTTCTTTCTTAGAAAATAAGCCTAGAGCCTCAGAGTGATGAAATTTCTCAGAGGACGAGCAACTCTTCAGTGACGAAGTCAGAGATGGATGATAATGCAAGATGATTCAAGATATTCAAGAAGTTGGAGCAACACAGGATGATCATAGGCGAAGAATGAATTTAAATGGTGAAAATAATATTTTTCTAAGGTTCAAATTCAAAAATTAAATGAACCCGTTCGTTGGGTACCCATGGATTCGAAGTGTTCTGAAGAAAATTTGCTTCTGGGTACTGGACGTTCGTGATGATAGATGGATTTCCCAAGTCTTCCAAGCTTCGCCAACACTCTTTCAGTGAAGAATTTAATCAGTGCTCAAATTGTGAATTTTCCTAAGGGAGAATTTTAAATCTTCTAAGGCAAATTTGAATAAAATGTGTTTTCAAAATGAATTTTCTTCGAACGGTGAATCTGAAGTCAGTTGCCTAGATAATTTTGATTAAATTCTTCAAGGATGAATTTTTCAGAGCACAGGAGGAGTTGAATTCGATTTCCAGTATCAGAGCTCCGGCTGGTGAGTTAAAAAGATGGATTTAAATTAAATTTTTCGAAAACAAATTCAAGGATGCCAGTCAAAGTCAAGTTTCTAGAAGAATAAGATTCCCGATGAATGGAGACAAGTGTCAGAAATACCAGAGAGGGAAAATTCGAATTCTTGAGGTGGAGTAGTGGAGTTTAATTGCACTGGCTAAAAATGGCTTCTTCTAGAATTCGATTTTGGCTATAAAATGGAGAGGTCTCTCACTTATTTTTCACAGCTGAAGAGGTCGAACTTGCTCTGAGAGTGAAGTGTTGCAGTGAATTGTTGCTTGAAGAGTTTGAAATCTGAATGTTGCTGAGTTGAGAAAAGGACGCCTTGAGTTGCTGGAGAGGTGCGCCCTTGCTGGTTAAAGAAGTATTTGCTGAAGATTGAAGTTGCTGGTGTTGAGGCTGAAGCTTAACTCATTGCTAAGTTGAAGTTGCCAGTTGAAAGAGAGACACCTAGAAGTGAATTGCTGAGAACTCAAAAGTACGAACTTGCAAGATTGCTGATTGCTGATATAAAGTGTGAAGTTCAAATTGCTGATTGAAGATAGTGAAGTGAAACCATCAAAGTCTACTTAGAAATCTGTTCTAAGTGTTGGGATTCAAGAAAAGAAGCTGAGGTTTGCAAACACGAGAGTTATTGCAGCTTCTAGAAGTTGACTGCAGCCCCTATGTAATGTCATGTATCATTTTTATAAATTAAATTGCTGATGAATGTTGTTGTTTGCAGATGGCTGAAGCGAGGACAACTGGAAAGGACAATGGCGCCTCAAGACAAGCTGTGATCAAAAAACTGAGCAAAACATTCATGCCGGAGTCGAAATTCATTTCAAAGCTGGGCAAGTTGACGGACACTAACCTGGGCTCCGTCAACCTGGAGACCTTCAAGAACCGGATGTTTGGAATTGGAAGTCATCGGGCTTCAGTCACTTCGCACAACATCGTCCGAAGTGGACTATATGCAGCTGCTGGTTTCCTACCAGCTATACAGTGTTCGGAGCTGATAATGGAATGTGCTAATTGCTACGAGAAGGAACACCGATCGATCATGTCACCAGATGGCCAAGTACTCGCCAATCTTACTCCGGCGGCCATTGGTGAAGCTTTCGGGATCCCGGTGCACAGAAATATGATCTACAAGTCCAGGGAGCGAGCGGAGCGGATGTATGCTTCTGCTTTTGAACGATGCATGGAGACAATTAACACTCACTGGATGAGCACTCCTAAGCCTTCTCAAACGAAGTTGCCCAAGCAGATCATAGCGGACGACTTGAAGCAGGAATATTGTGACCTCATCATGATGCTGAGCAGGGTTGGTGGTTGTGCATAGTCCTTCATCTTTGAACCTTGGATGTTTTACTACATCAACCTGGTGCTAGAAGGCAAGGATTATGTCAATTGGGCAGAGATGATCAGCGACAACATACATGAGCAGCTCCTGAGTTTGAGGAGAACAAAGACATTTTACATGAGCTCCTATCTCATTTATATGTTGGCACAGATGACGAAGTACAGGGGGATATCTTACAAAGAACCTGTTGGATGCGGCTCTCATCAGTTCAAGATTTATGATGCATGTCCACAGTTGCACCTGTCAAGCACAACCCATTACAAACGTGTCAACGACTCATTCACCATGTAC
The DNA here is from genome assembly GCA_007258455.2 of Sequoia sempervirens. Lineage (NCBI taxonomy): Eukaryota > Viridiplantae > Streptophyta > Pinopsida > Cupressales > Cupressaceae > Sequoia > Sequoia sempervirens. The sequence continues at coordinate 52 of VDFB02279216.1, read as the reverse complement.
ATCACGAGGCTGTTGCAGGAGCGGTTACATCACAGAATCTCGAGAGATGCCC
>VDFB02279215.1:0-17579 GCA_007258455.2 Sequoia sempervirens | reverse complement strand
AGACATGTTACCAATGACGACATTATTGATGCCAAGGCTGTAAACATGATGGGACCAGTGCTTGCTCTTAAAGGAGCTTAGCCACAAAACAAACCAACGACAATATTAACACCCCCCACCAATGTCATTCAAAATAACCAAAATGGTCAAAATAGTCAAAATCAAGGACAACCCTGCCAGATAAGACAATTCCCGAAAAGATGAACATACACCGCTTTGGGATAGCCAATTAAGGATGTCCTTAAGAAGCTCCTTCAGAATGGTCTCATCACACTCGAGGACCCTAGGCCATATGACCTAGGGCATTTTAAACCATCATGGTGGCACAATAATGCCTTTTGTGATTACCATCAATCTCAAGGACATAAAACATCTTCTTGCCGACAGCTAAGGAACATTGTCCAAGACCCCATTGAAAATCGAGTCATTGAAGTGGGTGGGCTACAATTTGCATCTAATGTAGACCATACCATTCATAAGAACCCACTACAAGACCATGGCTATAATAAAGCCTCTACATCAGGTCCCAAGAATAATAACAATCAAGCCAATTATGCTCACGCTGCATACAATTATTCAGGAGGAACCGTCATTAATAATGTCTGAACCAATGACGAATATGTCAATACCATAATTATCAAAAGAGCTCCTGAATGCATTGCCACTACTCGAAGTGGAAAAATCACCATAGCTGGTCCACCTCCTCGGCAACCAAAAATTGCGATACCTGGTTCATCCGCAAAACAATCACAACCTGGATCATCCGCAAAACAATGGCAACCTAAGAGTCACTTTAACCTTATTGACCAACTAGGCAAAACCCCTGCATAGATTTCCATCCTTGAGTTGCTTCGCATTTCTCCCGTGCATAAGGCAATACTAGACAAAACCTTGCAAGAATCCTCTATCCCACAAGACATTAATGTCAAACGATTTGAGGCCATGGTGGGATACCTCACTACACTTCATCATGTAACATTTTCTGATCAAGATTAATCATCACCCAAGAATAACCATAACGATGCATTACACATCGAAGTGTTCATCCATAAGCACAAGGTCAAAAGAGTTTTAGTAGATGGCAGAGCAGGATTGAATATATTCTCCTTAAAACTGGTTAAGGCTCTAGGATTTTCTGATGCATGCATGGACCCTACAAAGAGCATAGTTATAAAAGCATATGATGACGAAGAACGTTCTTCTTGAGGATGTATTTCTCTTCCCATCAGAGTTGGACCAGTCATTGTAGACACAACTTGCCAAGTCCTGGATCTAGAATTACCCTACAACATCTTGCTTGGCTGACCTTGGATTCATGCCATAAAGGTCGTTCCCTCCACATATCACCAATGCTTGAAGTTTCTATTTGATGACACATAAATCACCATACATGGAGACCTCGACCCTTTTCAGTATTGCACCAATCTAAGGGGTATTTCTGAACATCGAGTTCCCATCAACCGAGAAGTTGCAAGCCCTTCTTCTTCCAAAAACATTGACCCATCCACCCTCGCATCATCATCCATGTCCACTCCATCCACATCTTCCACCACGCCACCATCTTCCCCACTTCCTAAGGCTGAGTCCATTGTCAAGATCTAGGACCTAGGCTATGGATAATTCAATCTGAATACAACATATAGCATCACCACAATACCCAAGTCTTTGAAGGTCTATGGCTGGCCATGTTTCAGAATGGAACCTAAAGAAATTTTTAAAGTTCCACCAAAAATAGTTTTCATAAAATGGGGAGACATGAACGCCAAAGACATTGTCGACATAACAGGATGGCTTTATAAAGAAATGGACGAATTACCCCCATTACCAGTTAAGATATATGGCAAAGGATATCACATGATGAAGGATAAAGGCTACGATGGAACTTGTGGCCTGGGCAGAAATAAAACTAGACAAAGAGAGCCCATAGAGCCTTCCAAATGACCAAAGTATCTTGGGCTAGGGTATGGTCTACCCGAAAATGATGACCAACGTACCAATGGACTTTCAAGGGAGAGCGTGAATGCTTCGAAAGGTGTTGAGACCATTAAGGAATCCCTTACCAAAATTGACTCCCATGAGTGGGAATTTGGCTCCCAACGATCCCTAAATGACTGTTGTCTTGATGACTTGTTCCTTGAACCTGGAGAACTTACCTTCGAACAAATATTTTGGCAAACATTCAAACTTGATCAAGCATTGAATAATGACAATCCTAAGATCCCAAAAAAATGAGAAGACTGGGATAGACATTTTTTCCCAAGAAACAATGACAAGCCAGAATCCTCCTCTAATCCCATTAACCCTCATCATGACATACCTATCCATCCATCTGAACCTAATAACCATCAGTCAGATTCATCTGAATTGCCACATGACAAAGACAACCATGTCTCTGAGTCCTCCGTCCCCTACTTTGATAAGGAATACGAGACAAGTGAAGGGGAATATTGGATAGAATTTGATGTGGAATTAGATTATGAGAATTTCATTTTCAATATCTTTGAATCCATCTACATGCTTTCTGTGTCCTCCCCACAATTCACCAATACTGACGATGACATTTCCCTAGTCTATCCGCCACTAATCGATTGGGACCAACAAGGCCCGCGAGTCATGGACATATTTCAGAACGATGAGGCCATTGCAAAATTTATTGGACTACGTGAGGGAATACCCAGTGGTGATCACAAGGCTGGATTTTCTATTGACCTAGATTGTGTAGCTTACTTCAGGGAGACTGCTCCATCCTCTAGTCGCAAAATGAAAAATAAGAATAAAACAAAAAATGAAACGTCTTTAGGTGAAAAGCGAAAGGCACCTTCTGACGACAAAAAAGTAAAAATAAAGGACGTATCTATGGGTGAAAACCTCTCTGAGGCGCCCAAAGATGGAGGATTGAACTTTCTTCCTGTGACTCAAGAGAAATCAGCTATGCTCATAGAGGATACCATAGAAGTCAACATATCAACAACAAAAGATCCCAGAATGCTCCTCTTTGCGGCATCCTTGACAGAAGAAGAGAAACAGAAGTTCCACAAGTTCTTTGCAGAACGTAAAATCAACTTTGCATGGTCATACTCTGATATGCCAAGGTTGGATCTAGAGTTGGTTTTACACCATTTTCCATTACCACCAGACGCTAAACTAGTAAAAAAAAATCTACACAAAATGCATCCTCAGATTGCCCTATTAGTCAAAGTTGAACTCAAGAAACTATTGGATGCAGGATTCATACGGTCTATCGACTATGCTGAATGGATATCCAATCTTGTACCAGTCATAAAGCCAAATGGTCAGATTCATGTTTGCATAGACTTTAGGGATCTAAACAAAGCATTTCCAAAAGATGACTTTCCGTTGCCAAATATAAATATCATAGTCGACCTCACAACAGGATATGAATGTTGTCTCTCATGGATGGTTTCTTGGGCTATAATCAGATTTGTATTGCCCATGAAGACCAACATAAAACAACATTGACTTGTCCTTGGGGTACCTACTGTTGGAATGTCATGCCTTTTGGTCTTAAGAACATAGGCACCACGTACCAGAGAGTTATGAGAATGATATTTCACGACATGATGCACAAGATAATGGAAGATTATGTGGATGAACTTTTAGCTAAATCTGTGACAAGAAAAAATCATTTGAATGTGTTAGACACAATTTTTAAGAGTCTGGAAGAATATAAAGTCCGCCTAAATCCTAAGAAATGTGTCTTTGGCGTGACATCTGGCAAACTTTTGGGATACATAGTTTCTCGAAGAGGCATTGAGGTTGATCCAGCTAACGTGAAAGCCATATTAGACATGCCTCCTCCAAAGGAATAAGTGAACTTAGGACATTACAAGGTAGGTTACAATCTATCCGACGCTTCATAGCACAATTGGCTGACAAGTGTCAGCCATTCCAATACCTTCTGTGCAAGGGAATCCCCTTTGTGTGGACAGATAAATGCTAAGAGGCCTTTCAGAAAATAAAAGACTACCTCCTGTCATCGCTAGTCCTTATGCCTCCCATTCTAGGAAAACCTTTAATTCTATACATCTCTACCACTACTTCAACACTAGAGGAATTACTAGCATAGAATGACTAAGAAGAAAAGGAAAGGGCCATATATTATATCAGTCGGACACTGGTCATATATGAGTTGAATTACACATCAATTGAACATGCTTGCCTAGCAGTTGTCTTTGTTGCTCAGAAGCTAAGACACTACATGTTGAATCATAAGACACGGTTGGTAGCAAAGATTGATCCCCTGAAATATCTATTGAGTCGCACAACATTAATAGGACGTCTAGAAAAATGGGTAATGATCTTAAGTGAGTATGATATTCAGTACATGGAAAGAAAGGCAATAAAGGGACAATTAATAGAAGACCAATTGGCAGATGCACCTACAAAAAGTGATCATCCCTTAGTGGCAGATTTCCCAGATGAGTCAATATTTCATACGGAACCTAAGTCACCTTTGAGGCTATACTTTGATGGATCTCATACTAATCATGGCTCAGGGGTAGGAATACTATTTATCACCCCTCAAGGAGATTCCATTCCTAAGTCTTTCCACATATCCTTCCCATGTACAAATAATGTGGTGGAATATGAAGCACTTGTTACAGGACTTAGAATGGCAATAAAATGAAAAATCAAAACACTTCATGTCTATAGGGATTCCTAGTTAGTCATTAACCAAGTCAATGATGACTACGACACTAAGGACAAGAATTTAATGCCCTATAAATGAATGATTGACAACTTTCAGACATATTTTCACATGGTGACTTTTGAGCAAGTTCCAAGAGCACAAAACAAGGCAGTAGATGCAATGGCTACGATCAGTTCTCTCCTACACATTCTAAGCAATATGCCTCAATTGGAGTTCTTGGTAGAATAGATTTTGGTCCTCGCCTATGATATTCCCGAATCAGAGATGGTCTATGAACTTGTTGGTCCCGATTCTCCATGGTATCAAGAAATTCATGACTACCTCAAGTCCCAAACCCTTCCCCCCATCCTGTCTAATAAACAAAGAAAGTCCTTTATCCGGAAAGCTGCCAGATATGCCATCGCCAGTGACACCCTTTACCATCGTAGCTTTGAAGACACCCTCCTTAGATGTATTGACACCAAATAAGCACACACAACCTTATGCGAAGTACATGAGGGTATATGCGGGTCTCATTCTAGTGGTCCTACTCTAGCCAAGAAGATAACGAGACTTGGGTACTACTGGTCGAACATTGAGAAAGATGCACTAGAATATGTCAGTACTTGTCACCAATGTCAGATACATAGTGATTTAATTCATGCTCTAGTGCAGGAACTTCGGCCGGTTACTTCTCCTTGGCCCTTCACACAATAGGGACTTGACCTCATGAGAAAAAATCATCCTACCTCGTCCAATGGCCACAAATTCATCATCACCGCCATTGAATACTTTACGAAGTGGATTGAATCCATCCCCCTTACGTACATAACCGACAAACAAATTTCCAAATTCATTCTCAACTATATCATTTTTTGGTATGGTATTCCACAATCCATCATCATAGATAACATACATCCATTCAAAAATCAAGACGTTCGTGAGTTATGTGAGCGATTCCATATCCAACATCATTTCTCAATGCCATATTATCTGCAAGGAAACGGTCAAGCTGAGGCATCTAATAAAACCATCATTAAAATTCTAAAAAAGACTGTCAATGACGTTGGTTGTGACTGGCACATCCAACTTAACCCTGCTTTGTGGGCTTACTGCACCAGCATCCACATGCCTACAAGAGCCACTCCATTTGTCTTGGTCTTTGGAGCTGAAGCCATAGTGCCCATCGAGGTTGAAATTCCTTCCTTACAAGTCCCCCTGAAGGGTCTGACTAATGATGAGGAGTATAGACAGTTGTGCTTGCATGAATTGGAGATGTTAGAGGAAAGAAGAAATAATTCTCTGAACCGTCTATATGCATATCAGAACCGTCTCTGTCATAGTTACAACAAGAGAGTCATGGTCATGAAGTTTGACATTAGTGATTTATTCCTAATGCAAAATCCTAAAAATCAGGCTGACAGAGAAAAACTTGGCAAGTTTGAACCAAATTGGTTGGGTCCTTACGTCATCATATCCTATTTTGGTTTTGGAGCTTATCAACTGGCTACTCTAGACGGTGAACAATTGACAAAGCCTGCCAACATTCTGCATCTTCACAAGTTCTATGCATAGCATCAGAAAGATGAGCCGAAAACCTTAAAAATACAAAAAAAATGAAAAATGATAAAAAAATTGTCACCTTGATGAAAACTTGGCAAACAGGCGTCTTGGCGACACCAAAAAAAATGAAAAAATGAAAAAAATAGTAAAGAGAAATAATTCGTCCAACAGTGAAAACCTGACAAACAGGCACTTTGGATAAGTACCATGGTGAAAACCTGACAAATAGGCGCCATGTGTAGTTAGTCATTGCTCTGCCATTTACTATCGCTTTATTTGCCTTGGCCTATAATGAAACACATTTTTCATCACCACCACGACACTTTCCATGACATAACACCCTTCCTCTCATGGTTGACAAACGGTTGATATCAAGACCTGCATACTGTCCATCTGTCATCCCATGCATATCTTCAAAATTGGCTAAGCCTTGGGCCTGACTAGGGGAAAATTTTTATCATGTGACTGCAGTGGGTATCACACATGGTCGTGGAAATTGTAAAATGTCCTAAAAAAGACAAAAACATTGTAAAATGTCTTGAAAAGAGACAAAAACATTGTAAAATGTCTTGAAAAAAGACAAAACATTGAAAAAGTCCTAAAAAAAGATAAAAACATCATAAAACGTCTTGAAGAAAGACTTAAAAATCGAAAAAGTCCTGAAAAAAGACATAAAAATCATAAAAATACCTAAAAATTGAAAATGTCCTGAAGAAATCCAAAAAAATTGAAATATCTCAAAAACACAAAAATAGAGTCATTTCTTGTCAAGTCTGTCAAATCAATTAGTCTTAGTCATTTGTCTAAACTACATTGTCTCTGTACATTTGCTACTCAGGCAAGGCTCACCTTCGAGCCCCCGAGACATTAGGTCAGTCCTTTTAGGTTTGTCAACATTAAAATCATGATTCAAACTTTGGTCATCAAGATAAAGTCATTGGTCGTGTCAAACTATGAGGTCTCTGAGTGTATGACATAGGCAAGGCCATCTGTTGATGAGCCCCCAAGGCCGCACTAGGTCAGTCCATTAGGGTTCTTGGTACTATACTAGCACACGCCAAAAGTCTTCAGGTCAAGACAAATCATTTCCAAACAAGAAAACTCCTAAAAAAAAATACGACAATCATTTATTCAACATGTCAATATCGACATGTAGTCAATACAAGTCAATTTGGTCAACTTCTGTCAACTTTAGTCAAATTTTAGTCAAAACAAGTCAAATTATTGTAACTAGTCAAACGGTCAACTCTTGGTTATTCTTCAGATATGTCCTTCTAAAGAAAAACCTCTGTCATTTATGCCTTAGGATGTGTCCTTCCTAGGCATCATCATCGTCATCTGGCATTTTGAGGGATCCTTTTGACATTTAAGGATCGATCCTCTCGACATCGACACTATTCAAGATGTGTCCTTGAATTTGGCAATCTTTGGCATTTGTCATCTTGGCATTGTCGTCGTCATCTGGTACTTTGAGGGATCCTCTCGACATTTGAGGATCGATCCTCTTGACATCAACATTATTCAGGATGTGCCCTTCCTGAATTTGGAAAACCTAGACATTTGACATTTAGACATTGTCAAAACATGACACTTGGCATCTCGACATCATCAAACCTGACATCTTGACATTTAAAGCACTCGACATTCAAACACACTTGGAAAACACTTGGAAAATATTGTCTTGGAATTTTGGTCTTTAAATCTTTCATCCTATTACTAGCTTCTCCGCGATGTCCTGATCCTGGGATTTAGAGAAGCAACGACATATCATGATGATTGTCTTGTTTTGTCTTTTTGGTAGTCATGTTGCTAGTTCCTCGAGGATGTCTTGACGACAAGATTTAGAGGAGAAATGACGTTTTATGACTTGTCTTTCTTATCTTTTTTCTTGTGGTTGGTTATGATGAAAAGACTCAGGCAATTGCACCCTTACTATGAGTCATAATCATCCTTGTCTATGACTGTTTGTCTCATGTGAAGGTATGACCTTACACACCTTGATCTATGTCATATCATGGTGTTTGTTGACCATTACAACAATTTTCCCAATGATGATTAAGAGCAATAAATATTAAAGTCCTATGGTGATATGTTGAAGTATTTGGTCTAGGAACAAACATGCATCTTCTCTCGTCCATCTCACGATGATATCCTGTGGCATACGAAAACATAAATGCATACATGGATCATATAGGCATTCCACTAGGTCCATACATACATCATCTATATCATTAAACCACATATATTGCATCACATATTAGATCATACATAGATAGTCATGCATTAACATAATCATAAACATGACATCCATTTAATTTAATGGTGAAACCGTCTGCACCATTGTTTTTCTTGTCATAAAATTGACTTATCGGGACACCTTCCAATTTTTTCTTTCGCCGGCCCAAAATTTGAAAAATTTCCCGAGGGGGCATCGATACTCTGTACCTTCATTGGGGCATGACTTTAATTTATTTTCTTTGTCACAATGCGACATGCTACATTATGACAAAAAGGGGAAAAATATAGACACATAAAAATGACCTAGGCCTACAAGCTCTATTTTTACCACTTTTGTCCTAGCATAATTATGACATTTTAATTATGTCCTTGGTTCACCTTCAACTTTTAATTAAATAATTCATAATTATTTAATTAATTCACGTCTTTTTATTCTTCATGATTATTAAATAAATAAATTTTATTTATTTATTCAATACGTCACTAATTGTCTAAAAGCTTCCTTATCTTTATTCATTATGTCTTCCCAAGATTATTAAATAAATATATCTTATTTATTTATTTAATATATCACTAATTCTTAACTCTTCTCATAATTAAATGGATTTATTAATTTATTTAATTATTGGGCCCATTCTCTAAATTAAATAATTATCTTTAATTATTTAATTGTCTTATTTGACATTTCCCTTATTTTAAATAAAATTAATTATTTAAGATGGCCTCACATGCTAACTGCCACTTCTTTTTAGTAAATAATCTAAAATCAATTATTTATTGTCACACAAAATCCATATTTTGAATTAATTTTAATTCAAAAATGGTAATATTCTTCCATAAATCAAGTAATTGCTAAAATTATTGATTTTCCAAATCTTATCTTTCTGTCCAATCTTTATCTTCTTGATTTTCAAAATCTTTCTTTTTCTAGCTAATCTTTATCCTCTTGTCACATTTATTTTCAACCGTTGATTTGATTTTCTCAAATTGCATCTTGGCCGCTTATTTCAAATTTTTGTCCTAACCCTAATTATGGGTTGTCACCCTCAATCTTAACCTCTAATTTTACGCTTTCATCAACTTTTAATCTTGGTCATCCGTACAAAATTGCATTTTCTATAAAATGCCAATTTTGCTCACATTTTTGGACTACTCATGCTTAGACACACACACTTACACACTTAGACTTCTTTGTATTTTTATACTCGATCTCGTTGCTTATTGAGTCTTAGGTATTCTTGTCATAGGCATGGTCATATTTATATAGTTTAATGTTTATCACTTGCATGATAGCATTAGATTCATTTTAAATCCTTCAAAGCTTGCTTAGGACTTTTTCTTTGTCATTGTCATTCAATTTCTCACACACTCAATTTGAGGGCAACAACCTACATTTGTAGCAAGTTAGAAGGGCTATGGAGGTGATTCATGAAGGCTTCGAAGGCAGTTCAGTATACTCATTTCATTTTGTTGTTTTGCCTTCATTGTGCTTTATAGCTTTCTTTGGGGTTTTATGTTTATGATCTAATCATTGCTAAAACTAGGAAAATTCCTATTGATACACAACTATTTATAAATTAATAATTCTAATGGTGTTAGTGGTGCATCAATTATATTAGGGTAATATCATCCAATGCAAGAATCAAAATAGGGACCATATATAATTCTCACCATAAGGTTACTCCAACACTCTGCCTAGTCATATTATAAACTATCATTCCAAATTCCTTAAACCCACCAATTATGACCAAAAAATAAAAATATAAAAAAAATGAATTCCAAAATATAATGAATCTAAAAATCAAAGTGGACACATGGATTCAAAATAAATCTTAAATAAAATTAGACCAATCAAATCCAAGAATTCAAATATAATAGTTAATAAAATTATGGAGCCACAAGAAAAAATATCAAATATAGAATATGTCCACCTCCTTCAAAATGGTCATCAAACTCCTAGAAAAATTCATATACAAGTGTTGATTATAAACACAATCACAATCCAAAATCTAAACCCCATCATCCACCATCCCAAGTTTGAAAAATAAGAAATATCACATCCAAAACACAAAATAATCCATCAACATCTACCATCCCCCATAAAAATCTAATATCTCACATAAAATCCAAAAATCCTAGCTCAAAAATCTATTACACCCTATTTGTAACACCCCTCTGTTTTGGCTCTTTGTTCGGCAGTGTTCTCCTTGTAATGCTTTGTTATGTTATGATGTGAATTTGGAACTTGGTTACTTCTGATTGCAATAATTAAACGATGTGAAGCTATATTTTGATGTGATTTTATTCTGATGCCATCTTTACGACATGTTTTGGAGTAACTTAGAAGATATTTGATTAAATGATGTTTTACGATATTGATCATATCTTTGATGTTGGATGCGTCAGTTAGTGATACTGTATTGGTGAAGGGGACATGATTGTATCACTCGCTTGCGAGTGCCCTACGATTCTGAGATTTCCTCTTCACGGTGTGTTTGATCATACTATGTATATATGCACGTTCGACATGCTCTTTGTGCAGGTTGACAGGTACATGACATCGACTCCACCTAGTTTCCAGGGTTGAGCGTGTCCATTGACCAACGAAAATTTATTAGGAGATAGTAGCTAGGTTTTTCTATGTCAAACCATCACCCTAGTCATTGTGTGTCATCAGGTTTGTAGTCGGGCTCAGTTATTTTATGTTGTTAGTTTCCTCCTTGGCTTTGTATTTAAAATTGCAAGTTAAAAGTGATTAAATGGCTTTTGAAACTTATAAATGATGATTGTTTTGCCTTTTTGAAATGTTGGAAAATTAGTGATTAATTAATTAATTTAATTTAATTAATAAAATAATCTAATTTTGAATTAGATTTATTTTATTGACTAATTAAATTAATAGTGATAAATTAAACCAATTTGGTTGGGTTGGCATCTTTAGATTTTTGGATTAAATCAAAAAAATAGAATTATGCCTTGCATTTCTTTTTGAAATAAAATTAAAAATGATTTTTTAAAATGTAAATTGGTAAATTCAATTTTGTGGAAGAAAGAAAATTTAATTAGCATTTGGGTTGCAAATAGATCTTTGTTTCAAATTAATATTATGCAAATTGCAATGGGAAATAGAAATTGTTTTATTAATTTGCAAAAATAAAATATCTAGTTTTAGCAATAAATTTTGGTGGGTGAGTTCAAAATTAGGGGTTTGACAAATTTGGAGAAGGGATTGCATAAGGTAATGGTTGTTTTATTTTTGAATTTTAATTTGCAATTTTGGAGAGCAAACTTGGATGGAAATTCTTGGAAGAAATTGGGAAGAAAAGATTGAAGATTGGTGAAGCTGAATTGAAAAAGGAAAAGGAAAATCTCCATTGAAGGATTTGAAGCTTGGAGAAAACATAAGGTGCAATGTTTGAAATTTTATGCATTTCTTTTTTTGAAAATCTTTTTTTTGAAAGTGTTCAAACTGTTGGATTCAATTGTGAATTAGAGGAAGAAAACCCATCAAAAATCTCCATTTTTAAATTAAATCTGTAAACCCTTTTGTTGTTTGGGAAAATTTGTTTGAGTTTTGCAAAATGTATTGCTCTTTTTCCCAATTTTGATTGTCAAATGATAGTTATTTTGCATATAAAGTCTATGCAGGTTGGAAACTTTCTTTTCAAAAATTTAGGTGAAAATTGTTCTGGTTTTTTTTACAGGGTTAGATTTTCGTTTTTAAACAAAATTGTTTTTAAAAAAATATATAAAATAAAATTTTAATTATTTTGTGGGGTGGGGAGACCAACCCCCACCACCACTGCTTCCGTGGCCACCGCCCAGCAGGGAGGCGGCGCTGTGTGCGAGCACACAACCACCGTCGCTCCGCAGGGAGGCAGGCACTGTGTGCTCCGCACACAGGGTTCGCCGCCCGGCCGGGAGGCGGGTGCCGTGTGTTGAACACACAGGCTTCGCCGCCATGGGCGGCTAGGGCCTACGTGCCCAGGGCTTCGGCCCTTTCTGTGTTTAAAAGATTTTGAAATTTCTTTTAATTTTAATTTAACTTTATAAATATTATCTTATATTATGTTTTATATAATATATATAATATTTAATATTATATATTATATAAAATATAATATATTTAATATATATTAAATTAAATGAATTTTAGTATAAGTTCTTAATATATTTAAATCATGTGGATTTTAAAATATGAATTAATTGAAAAATATATATAAATTATTTGATATATTTTATTTAATGGGAGTTTAAATTTAAATTTTTATAATTTATTTATATGCAAATTATTTTTGGCATATTTAAATAATGTTAAATGTTTTAATTGGAATGCTAAAATGATCATGTGATTTTTATATTTGAAAAAATTGATATTTTAAATAAATAGCCATAATTTCTTTTAAAAGAATTGATTTTGAGTTATTATTTAAATGTATATTGAAGACATATTTGTTTATGTAAAGTAATAAGGAATAAAATATGATTAATTGAAATATATGAAAATATAATTTATTTAAGGAGTTGACTTTGATCATCAAAGTTGAAATAAACGGAACTCCTCTAATTAAACGAATTTATTCAAATTATGTTTTGAACGGGAAATCTGGGAATTTGAAATGATATTTGAAATATCTAAAATCGGACTTAATCTGAAGTGATTACCACATTGGTATTGAGGAAATGAAAATTGACGTTTGATCATACGTTTTATATAAAATATTGACTTAGATTTATTTATTTAGTCTATGATGAAATATATGGATTAAATGAGTTAACTTAAAGGTTATTGATTAAAATATCTTAATCTTGAATATAATAGTGAAACTTAGAAATAAAGATTAATATATTTAATCTAGATGTCTATTTATCAAAACGATCTAAGTAAGGAAGGCAATTGAGAATCTTAGAGATAATGAATGACTTAGTTCAATCAGGTGGTTCTAATCATTAATTATGGAACATAATTGAAGATCTTAGGATTGCCGAATGATTTATTTTAAATCAAAGGACTTTATTTGTCAAATGTTGATTTATTGATAATTTGACTTTGATTAATTATAGATTGAGCAAGTAGAGTTGTATTATTGGTTTAAATTCTTTAATGTCGGCAAGAGGATTTATGTATATACTATTTAGTATAATTGATTGGAATATGTTTGTGATCAAGGAGAGATGAGTTTTAGTTGATTTACTTAATGCGGAGTTGAGAGTTAGAATGAGTTATTTGATCTAAATGATTATTTACTAAAGCTTAACTTATAGAATACAGTGGTTAAACTTAGAAGTAAAGAATGATTTAATGAATCATATGTGATTGAGTTGTTTGACTTATTGCTATAAGAGTAATTTATTTAAATGTTTTTTAAACCAAGTGGATTTATTTACAATATATGATTGTGAGACATAGAGTGATTGATTGGTTTAATTCCAGTTCGATGATGTTATTTATTAAAATGTCTTGATTTTGGAATATGGTTGTGAAATTTAGAGTATGTGTTCTGTTCTTTGCATATTTCCATTTCGTGAAAAGAAATGGGTTCGATTGATTGGATAAATGCAAGTCATGTAAACTGTGTTTGACTGGATTTAGGAAATTCGAACATTAGCACATTTGGTTGCTCGAAATGCTTTTAGTGTCTATATGTACTTTCTCAATGTTGTGTGATTAGAGTGATTGTAGTGAAAGTCTTCTAGATAAAAGTTCATTTATTGGTATCGGTAGTGGTACGTGAGTCAACTTTTGATGTGTCATGGGAAAATGTGCATAGTTACACCATGTTGTTTCACCCAGTTTTCACAAACGGGGATGGTGTGTGTCTCCTTTGGATTAGGAGAGGGTTATGTAATGGGTGCCTCCTTTGGATGGAGTGGTATTTTGTATTTTGTTTTCCTCCAGTGTATGGAGTGGATTATGTGACCTTGTTTCCTCCTGGTTTGGAGAGGGTCTTGACCTTGTGGTCTTCAGTGTTGGGGTGAATATCCTTGTTTTGTTACCTCCTTGAAATGGAAAGGTCGTGTTATCTTGTTTCTTATTCTGGATTTCACCGTGTGGGTTGTCTTAGGAGAGTGGCTTGCAATGGGCGCCGGCGCACAAAGTGGTGCCAGGATAACCCTTTGTAAGTTGGTTAATTCAGTGATAACTAAATTAAACTTTTAGAAGCTTAGGTTGCATCAAGCATTAAACAAGATAATTTGTGCCTCGCTCATGGGCCCAAGGGCTTGTTTTAGACTTGGGATGAGACGGGAAGGCCTGGAATGGCAAGATCATCTATCTCGTCTTCACGAGAGGTATTTGATTCCGCATGAGTGAGCATGGGTGCCGGGATTTTGGTAGAGGCCACCAGGATAACCCAAGGTAGGGCCGGAGCCTAGGAAGATTCTCAGAGGATATCCCTTGACGAGCTATGCGATGACACTCTTCCTAAGTCAGCAGTTTGTATATGTTATGTGTGACACTCTTGATCTATTCTATGTCTGGAAGCAATGTAACCTATGTCGGTGTTGTGAGAGTTCGTACCAGAGTTGTGTGTATGACCGTTCAGTCATGTGATGAGGTCTTGTATTTATTTCGTATCAGTTTTGTGTGGCCCATGTCTAGTGGTAGATGGTCTTGTGTAGGAATTCCTGGTTACTATCTCCTAGCATGGAGGGAGTGGGGCCTTTGGGTTCCACGTGGTCGGGTGGCATGCATCTTAATCTATTGGTACTTCTTCTTGTTCGTGTGGTCGTGATTTCCAGTTGGAGAGCTCGTGGGAATCAGTTTCTTCTCATGCCTTTTTCTCTCAGTTCTTATTGTATTTTATTACCCCTCATTTGTTATCGAGGTGGAATTTGTAAATTGTAATCATGATTATTGGATTTACCTCATTCGGGGAATGAGTGTTGTAATTTATTGTTTAAATGTTGTTAATTGGAATCTTGAGGTATTTATTATCCTTGTTGTAATTTATCTTGTATGGGATGTATGCAATCTTATTTCTGTAAGGGATTAATGTTTTGGTTTCAATTGATGTTAATTGTTGTTTGGGTTTTAAAGTAATCTTTGTCTCGTGGCCTTAGAGGTTGTTGGCAATGTGTATTCATCTTACATGTTATTGGTACTTAAACAAAAAATTAATTTTTTTTTTTTGG
The DNA here is from genome assembly GCA_007258455.2 of Sequoia sempervirens. Lineage (NCBI taxonomy): Eukaryota > Viridiplantae > Streptophyta > Pinopsida > Cupressales > Cupressaceae > Sequoia > Sequoia sempervirens. The sequence continues at coordinate 1,993 of VDFB02279215.1, read as the reverse complement.
TGTGCTTAAGTAGTGAATTGCAACTTCCTCTAGGGTTGCGTGGTGGGGCGTTACACTATTAGAATCACTTTATCGTAAGGAATATCATGGAACTCTATAAAAAATGTATATATTTGGATAAGATCAACTCATATGTCAATAAGGATCATAAAAAAATCCATGGGTAGTATATTTCTGTCATGATCATAATGAGACAACTCCTCTATACAAGTCACTATTGGAATATCATGACACCAATATCTACGTCAACAACATCAAATGGACTAAAATAGCTAATGATTATTTGAAGATCAACACCATTTGAAAATACCAAAAAAATTAAAAAAATACTAAAAAATGTCAAAATAGTAAAGAGAAAAATTTCCCTTTGGTGAAAACCATTTCTACGGTGTCTTAGATTAATCATCATGATGAAAATGTGACAAATTGAAATAATTTTTTTTTTTTGAAATTAAGATAAATAATTCTTCTAATAGTGAAAACCATTTTTATGACACTTTGGATAAGTACCACAATGAAAACATAGGAAACAAGTTTCATGTATTAGATCAATTATCTTTGTGTACCATTATACTTGGGGTAAATTATATATCCTTCATAGAAATAACCCATAATATTTAATCACCCATTCGTCAAACCTTAATAGAAAGAACTAACTAGCACAAGATATATCCTTAATCATTAATGCATATCCATTAGTAATCCTCATTCTAGTCTTAACAAGGGAAACCAATATTCCATCCAAAGTCTTCCTCAAAACAATTTTATATCCAAAATCCCTATATACAATTCATCCCCCAAATCCTTATCCCTATCTCCAATCAAATAACCCACTAGCATAAATTCACCCATTGATCTCAATTTCATATATATTGATCCTTCCCTTAGAAAATAAATCCTAGACTATATCTTAATCCATGGTAAATATTTCATGGCTAGGTATATCCTAGTTATTTGATGAAATCTTCCCTCAAACTATCAATTCAAACAACCACCTATTAGTTGTCCTTTTCTTGCCTTTGACAAGGGAAAATTGTCCTTCACCCCAAGCCTCCCTCAACACCAAACAATCTCCTGGGTCCTTATCTCCAATATATATCCTAAAACCTCATTTTCATCACCAATCTAGGAAATCCTTTTAGGATCCACCTCTTATCCTAATACTACATCCTCTAAACCATTACAATCCAATCCATCCCAATCCAAAAACAATATCCAATATTTTTTTCGGGGGGAATTTCTCATAGGACCAATAATAAAGGATCTTGATCTTCAATACCCAAATAAAGTTATGTCATCCCATCATACCACTAATCCTAAACCATCTAAACATCTCTCATCATCATGCAATCCATCACCTATCAATCTCACTCAAGGAATTCCTTCCACTATTTTCATGCCAACATTCTAGGTTGATCAAAGAATCTCCTATCCTTATCAAAGTTAATCAAATATTTGATCAATATCCTATCTTTGATCTTGAAATCCAAGCTTATCCAATCTTTAATCAAGATCTAATTGATTATTATGAAATCCATTATAATATAATCTTTGATCAAGATCCTATCTATGCTCATGACATTCAAGATAATCCAAAATTTATTCAAGATCCTACCATTGATAAATAATCCAAGATGATGCCCCTTGTAATGCCTTGCCAAAGAACCCTAGAGGACAACACATCTAAATACAAGTTATGGCACAATTCTTTTTTTAAAGTGAAATAACATGAATTTCCAAACTTATCTAAACATATCATGTAAGTTAATCTATGTCCTCTAAGGTTCTATGACTGCATTACTAACATTCTAATAACAAGATCTAAACTTACATCATAAATTACTAACAAAAAGAGTTCATTTTAAAATCCATAGCGTAAATGAATAAATACATGTACATCTCCATATATTATAACATCAGATGCATCATCATTAAAGATCATATAATAAGAACCAATGAGTTCATATACAATTTCCCTTACATAAGGGTACAT
>VDFB02279214.1:0-56979 GCA_007258455.2 Sequoia sempervirens | reverse complement strand
TAAGCATGAGTGCACTGTTGCCGCAATTGCCGAAATGCAAGAGACAATGTTCTGTCTTGTTTTGTCATATATGAACTACAGTAAGATGTAGCAGCATATGCGTCTAAAATAAACTGTGTGTCTGTATTTGCATACCAGAGGCTTGGTACTTTTTTTGCAAAGGAATTTATCCAAATATCAGCTGGTTCTCTTTTTAGCATGACTATTTTGCGTGTCAATGTTGATCGGAGCATTGCAATGTAATCAATTTCATTCATTTCCAATTCGTCCAAGAAATTTTGAAATGAAACCTCTTTTGTGTAGTGTTTGTTTTCCAAGCGCTTGAAAAATATTCTTGCTTTGTCCTTAATTGCAGGATGGAGCATGGGCAATGGCTCTAAAATGGTTGTTTTGTTCATGGGAGGTAACGGAAAACTAAATCTATAGCTTGAGTGTCTGTATTTTCTGCAGGTCTTTGTATGATGGTGTTTTTGCATTTTGACGAGATTTGTATGAAGCAGTGATGAGTTGCACGAAATGTACTTGTCAACAAAGCTTTCTATTTCAGAATTTAGGCAATTGCCATACACAGGTGCATTTTTTATCCATAGTAAGAAATGAACATGTTCATTGCCTCGGTTTTGGAATTCTGTCACAAAAGAGTAGTCCATGACCTGGCCAAAGAGCTCATGGTTTTTTAGCATCATTTTTCGAAATGCATTGATTCTATGATTAAAATACCGACTACAAATTACTGGGTTCTTTCTGATTTCAAAGTCCAGATCCCTATCCTCTATACTTTCATTGGAGTTGGTTTGTTGCTGAATGGATATTTGTTGTAGAGCTCTGCACAATGGTTCCCATAAGTGCTCAGCACTTGTCAATGTTACAAAAAATGTTGGAGGTCCCAATTGTCTTATCATTGCAAGTATGTTTTTTTTGGTGTTTTCAAGGTAGTCTGGTGAGGTGCGGATGCTTTTTAATGTTCTGTAACCTAATGGAGATCTTAATATTTTCTCTAGGGTAGCTGGATTGCGGACATCCTTTGCAACTAACTTTCTATCCTTTAATTCAGTTTTTCTTATGCAAATCCATGCCAGGGAAGATACTTGGCGAATAATTATCTTGATGGCTTTGAAGAAAATATTTGTTATGTGTGTTGCAAAGTCATTGTCTTTATGCATAAGCTCCCATTTTGCTATCTTTTGGTATGTTAAGCTTTTAGTCATGTCAGTTGGCCAAGCTGAACCATAGAACAAAGTTGGGAAGTTCATTTCCTCTGCGTATGTGTTGGAAAATGCCAAGAGGTTTAAACCCTTCAGATGGTGCAATTTCAATGATGGTTGTGTCAAGGTCTTTGATTGAATGTGCATCATTGAACCAATGTATAACTGATTCAGATACGGGTTCATGATCATCTTCAGACATTTCATTGTCCATACTTGGTTCTGTTTCAGTATCTATATGCAATTTTGCTGTTCTCTTTGCCAATTGCTCTTCCCAGTCTTTATTTATGGAGATGTTTTGTTCTTTGTACAATGGTGTTCTTGATAGTGTCATTAAAGCATTCATCACAAGAGCAAGTCTAATATTTCCTTGTGCATATGCATTGTCATATTGTAGCTTCCGTTTTAGTCTAACTGCGACTGTTGTATTTTCATCTAGTTGCCTAGGCAATGCTTGTTGCACTTTATCAAAATCCACTGGAACATTGATGATTGTCCCAAGCAATCCATATTGTGCTTGCTTATATCCTAGTTGTCTGATCTGTGCAAAAGCAATGCTCAAAGACACAAGTCTTTCTTCAAGGGAGGTCAGTGACTGAACAACATCTATTGCTGCATTGCGTCTTATGCTCCAAGGTGTAGCAAAATAGGGAACCTTTGCATTTAAAATAGCCTTTGTGCATTATTTACAAATAGATTGGCCAACTGCCAATGTTTTTTCATTAGTTGGAATAGGAAGCAAAGAGAAAGCTTGAGCAAGTGCATGATCAACCTTGTGCATATTTTGCTGAAAGTGAAGCATATCGCAAAGGCAACATGGTTGTGTAGGTGTGTCATTTATGCTTTGCAAGTATCTGTCAATGGATTTTTCTATTATGTTCGGTTTTGTAAATTTCCATTTATTTTTTGTTTGTCAATCACTAGCGATTGTGTTCTGGACTATAGAAGATACAAACGATCTACATTTCGGGTTTGGCCTGTGAAAAGTATGATGTTTACCTGCTGTGCGCATCTGTCTTTTAAGAGAATGTAATGATTGTTGATCTGGCAGGGCTATACTTGTGGTGCATACCTGATTTCGATTTCGCATATGCAAAAGACATTGCACTTGTGGGCATTGCATTTGCTTTTTCATAGAATCTAATGATTGTTGATGGATTAGATTTGGACTACTATTGGAGGACTGTTTTTTACTTGTGATGTTGCTACTACGTGGAACAGAAGTGGAACTTGTTGTCTGTGTAACGCTTCTGTGTGCTATGTTTCGATTACGCATTTTAGCTTTAAGAGAGTGCAATTTCTCATGTGATGTTGATTTTTTCTTTGTGTTTGGTGTAGATGTCTTCAGTTGCAGGCATTTGCTTACATCATTTAGTGAATGTGTTGATGCAGGTTTCTGTTTTGCTTTTAAAAAATGTGGTGGTTGTTCATGGCCAAGATGCTGCCCAAGCCTGCATTTGTTGTTTGTTGTTTCAATATGGACAGTTGCTACAGTTAATGGAGAGAGTGTGGCAGTTGCAATGTTTGAGTGGCAGGCCTCTGTTGAAGAAATGTTTGCTTTCAGACAATTCATTCTCTGGTTGTGTATCAATTCTTTGCTTGTATTTGTTGTACAATTACCAAGTTCTGAAGATCTGTATATTTGGTTTGCAGCTTCTTTGAATGTTGTTTGTTCATTTTGCATGCCCATTTGTTGTTGACCTATGCCACGTATTGTTGCTTTCAAACATCGTAACGAGTTACGAACATGTAGGTTTGAGAAGGGAAAAGTTCATGTTCTTTTATGATCTAGACTTGCTGAAATGTAACTAGTTGTATTGTCGCTTGTAATATTGTACATGGAAGTGGGGTGCGATGCAGTGCAAGCATCTGACTGGTAGCTGCACAATGCTTTTGAAACAGCTAGGTTCCCTTCAAATGTAGGACTAGATGCAATTTTGAAGTCATTTTCCATATATTGAACAGCACCGGAACTGTTAATATGCATGTGATGAGTCAATTGTTTTTTTTGCTAAAGCGGTTCATAGTGATGATGATTTGAGCTGTCTACAAAGCAAATCAGATTAAAGCTCTTCTTTGGCTCTCTTCTATTTCTGTATGTTTTTGAACCAAGCGATAGAGATGCTTGCCATACGTGTATTGTTGCATGGAATATGTGCGAGAGCCATAATATGCAAAATTCAGTCCCCTCAAGGCCACTTTGTACATATGGTATTCTAATGTTGGAAACTAATGATTGCAATTGCAATAGAGGATTGTTGTTTGCTATGGTATGTTGATCAGATGAGCCAAAGCATGCCAACGCATACTTGTTCTTGACTGCCAATGCATTTGCTAATGATTGGGCCATGAATATTCGCAAAGCAATTGGGTCAAAGTGTTCATCAACAAGGAAAGCTATGGCCGCAAACATGCTTTCGCCACATGTAGCAGAAAATGTTGCAGGCCTACAGAGGCCAAGTGTATCAAATGCATTTGCAATTGTGGTCCAAGTGCTCTCAAAACTACAATATGTGTTTTCCAAGTGTTGCTGAATGTTTTGAATGCAATTGTATGTGTTTACTCGTGAAAACACAGGTTCAAAGTGTCCAGCAGCAACATTTGTATCGTGGAAAAGAATTGATATCATAGGATTGTATCCATCCTTGTTGAAATGCAAGTACCTTCTTTTGAACCTTGCAGACCAAATGCATATTGGTATGTCCAACCAATGTGCTAGCCATTTTAAACAGAATGTGTCACCCCAAAGCCCAGTTTCACCATTGTTATTATGCTCTGTGGCTGAAAGCCTCATTCTACATAGGTATATGTTTTTGTCTTCTACACCATGCAATTGCCTAAGGAATGTTGGATGCAAGTCATTTTCGTAGGAACTTGAAGCTGTCATGCAGGCATTGCGAAGATGATGTAGAAAATGGTCAACAAGACCATTGCGTAGCTGATTTGGAGAATAGCGAGAGTGAAGCAAAACATGTATCGTGTCAAATAGGCAATCACCTACTTTGTAGTTGAATGAATCGATTCGGAAACAATTTGCATTGTGGAGAGCTTCATCAATTGATGTAAATTGTGGTTCAGTATTTGGTGTGTAGGTCTCCACATCAATTGGCTGTAGGGGAAGTTTTTGTTTTTTGGGTGGATTGTTTATGACCATATTGCCCAAATAGGGTTTTTTTTTTTGCTAGAAGGCAGCCTGTATTGTGACTATTCAGTAGTGCAATAACTATTCAGCAAAAAAGACAGGTTGTATTGTGACTATTCAGCAGTATAAGGACTATTTAGCAATATGCGAAACTTGCACTGTAGAATGCAATTGAATATAATTTTTATTTTCTTTGCAAGCAAGTGAAGCAAAAATAAGTTTAGTATTCTACTACACACCTTTGTCACCAAGTCTACAGGGGGGTGTAACAATATCCTTGTATGTTATAGGAGATGTAGTGTACACCCTAGAAAACAAAATCAACAGTTAATTGTCAATGCATATGAGTAAAACAGAACCTGTATTGAAGTTGTCTAGGAATAAAATGCATATTTTTAGAAGGCCACAATATGTTAGTCACATCGCCAATACCGCATGCAGTTTGTTAGATTATGACTTCTTAATGCGTAATTTCAATCTGCGACCCCGGTGTCCCTCAGGAGGAACAAAAAGTAAATACTTCCATTTATTAGTGCATCGGAGCATTATATCTCAGCAAAAAGGAATAGAAATAAACAAACAATTAATCACCAAATGGTAGGGCGGAGAACGAATAGCTGGAAACAGGAAAATTCCGGTGGGTGGAAAAGTATATGCAATTCTCTTCACTTTTTTTGTGAGAAGGATGCAACGAGCATTTTTTGGTCAATATGCTGGGTATTTACATGATTCTTGCATCCAAATAGTTGCTTAGAAACTGAGCATAATTCTTCTAGGTATAAGTGCGTAACCGGCTGCGCATATACAAGACCCGCCGGGAAATACTGGCCCATATATATATATATATAGGTTCTACCATTAATTCGCATAGCGTCGTAATATTTATGGCGCAACCGTGGTGAGCTGCTCAATCCATAGCGCCCAATATGGAAACAAATTCGTAAGCGAATAGTATACGGTAACCACAAATGTAAATTGTAAGTAGGTGTTGCATAGTCTTTGTGTCATTGCTCATTGCAATTGAACCTGCAACATGATAGGAAGTTTAAGATTAGTGACTAATCAACAATCTCTTTCCATTGTGCATGTACTATACAATCCTAAGAAAAGCATTAAGTTGGAACTGTTACTGCTTACAGTATTTTCATCTGTGTACAATTATATATACTGCAAAAGAATACATGGTCTAACAGAGCAAATGCAAAAGGGGTCTAAAGATTGATGCCAATAGCTTGAATCCTTCATGCTTGACATCAACTTTAGATGTGTTGATCCAAAGGTTCATAAATCTGGTTTAAAATAGTACCGCGCCCTCAGATATATATATATGTATACATATAGGGTCTATCATAAATTGTATATGTGTAACATAGCGCGAATTGAGAAAGCAGAAAGGTTCTCAATCCATATGCCCCAAACGGAACAAATTGTGGTATGAATAGTATACAAAAGAACTAATACCGTAAATTCGTGGGCGTAGGTGTGAAGTATAGTCTTTGTGTTGTTTCCTCATTGCACCGAATCTGCAATATGAGGAAGTGTAAGTTTGACAGGCGGACTAATCAACAAACAATCTCTTTCCATTGTGCATGTACTATACAATCCTAAGAAAAGCATTAAGTTGGAATTGTTACTACTTACAGTATTTGCATCTGTGTACAATTATATATACTGCAAAAGAATACATGGTCTAACATAGCAAATGTAAAAGGGGTCCAAAGATTGATGCCAATAGCTTGAACCCTTCATGCTTGACACCAACTTTAGATGTGTTGATCCAAAGCTTCATAAATCTATTTGGAAACAGCAACAAGTGCCTGTCAGAAGAACAAGTATGTGTAACAATTTAAGCATGTACAAAATCCAAATTATACATTGGAAAAAGCTAAAAAAGAGAAGAAAACTTCCCGGTGAATATATCAATTGTCGTATTAATTTGCATGAAAAACAAGACCATATGGGAAACAACAAACAACATAGGTAAATTGAAATTTTCAAATTTACTTTTGTATGTTGGTACAGGAAAATGCTCCAAAGCGAGAGAGGAAAATTTGTGTACCATTGTCAAATGTGTCTATAGCCCTTTGCACAGTGAAGCTGGTCTGTTCTTCGTCTATGTCCATAAAGTTTTTTGATTTCTGCATGGCATCTACATGGTCTTTTTTAATAGGATAACAATACAAAAAACATTGGAATTTTATCTTTGTTAAATACAAAATATAAACCATAGTTGGTAAAATACAAAATATAAACCATAGTTGGAAATGGAACTTACAGAAATAAATGAATGTGGGGGGGCCCGCCTCCCACTCCCCCCCAACTCACCACTCTCCCCTCCACTCACCACTCTCCCTCCCCATTCACCACTGTTTAAGTGGCAGTGGTTTCAAGCCAAGGGGAACAACTGCCAGGTAACCACCAATCTGCATAGTTGAGAGATGGTTTTTCATGCATACAAGTTTGAATGGGTGTTGGTGGTTGTATAATTTTGAAGCGCATCAATGTTTCGAATCTCCACACAGTTGAGATGTTAACGTCTTATTTTCTAACACCCTAATATCAAGTTTGAATGACAAACCAAACTAGGCATCCCAGATATTTCTTATGTCCTTTGTTTCTCTTTAAGTAGATTGGTAAAAAGTAATGAGATGGATCAGACACATATCCCTTTGATAGAACAATTGCTTGTTTGCAGATTCTAGTAGTTTAAATTTTTGCACAAAGAAAAAAAAATCTTGTTGCCAAACTATCATGTCTAAGCATTTAAATGGTATGTTGGAAATTAAATACTGTCCAATAAGAATTCAACTTCTGCTATGGTCAATTTTTAATATGCATGGTCTTTTTTAATAGGATAACAATACAAAGAACATTGAAATTTTATCTCTGGAAAATACAAAATATAAACCATAGTTGGTAAAATACAAAATATAAACCATAGTTGGAAATGGAACTTACAGAAATATGAATAGAAATGAATGTGGGGGGACCCGCCTCCCACTCCCCCCCAAGTCACCACTCTCCCCTCCACTCACCACTCTCCCTCCCTATTCACCACTGTTTAAGTGGCAGGGGTTTCAAGCCAAGGGGAACAACTGCCAGGTAACCACCAATCTGCATAGTTGAGAGATGGTTTTTCATGCATACAAGTTTGAATGGGTGAAGCTATTTTCTGCTTGCCCCATGGCCATAGGAACTACTGATTTCTGCATGGAATTTGTCTATGCTTCCACTTTTTGCAACAATGGACAAATTGAACCTATTTAGAAGAATGAGTTGCTGCTATAATGCAAATAGGATTATAGAATCCATATTTTGCAAATGCATGGAACAACACCATTCTCCTCAGCAGGTTCAAGCTGCTCATCATTGCACTATTCATATGCAAAATGTGGAAGCATACATAGTGGAGTTGACTATTTCTCAAAATGCAACATGAGTTATATGAAACACAAGTGGACCTTCTTTAACAAGGCTCAAGCAGCTCCCGGCGTAATGCAATTAAACACCCCAGGAAATAAGGCACTGGCCAATAGATGTGAAGATAAAAACTAATTTTTTTCCCAGCAAATTAAACTCAAAAACAAAACTGTAGATAAATGCTTCATATATCCGCGCTCAGTTCGCAAGAAATAATTAAAATTGCCTTTTGGCTCAATCGATATCCAAAGTTATGCTTTTCCCTTTATTTTGCAGGGAAGAAAATTAATAATTGGCTAGTGCCCAATTTCCTGGTGGTTTAATTTTTTAGCAATAATTTCCAACATTGTATCCAATCATCGGGAGAGGGTGAAATATTAAGCTTCTATCCCTAATGTTTTGTCTATTTTTTGAAGAAGGGCAAATGGACAACATTGGTCTAAGCATTCTACAATGGTACTTGGTCAGAAATCTCACCTACATCTACCCTCCCTTCCAAATGAATTGCCATCTCATCTACGACAATCAAAAACTATTGTGGGGTTTAGATATATGGTCAGATCGCAACTAAGTCTCAAAACATAGACTGCGAAATATATGAAAATCAAAATATGTGCAGACAACTACCAGACTGGCATTTCTTGCAATGATAAAATTAGTTAAAATAAATTTAAAAATTAAAATAGCAAACTGCAAACATAACATAAGATCAAGAGTATTGTTGCCAAAGAAGAGTATAAATTCTAGCATTTACTCAAATCATAGCATCACCAGTAGAAAGCCACGGAGAACAAAAACATGTGATATGAGAAGCCCTCATAGTTTAGCAGTATTACAAGCATATTTACTTCCACCATCACATACATGGTGACATATAGTAATATAAACCTGTAGCAAGAAAACAGAGAACAAAATGAATGAAGAGAATGGGGCGATTTAAGTTTAATATGTTCACACATAGCCAGACTATCTTCATTTACCTGATTGCAACAGAATTGTTTTAGAATGAAACAAAAACTGAAACACAATTAAAAATGATCTGGCTGTGTACAGATCCATAAAACTAAAACACCTTGAAACAATGGCAAATGACATACCTCAAGATTTTTCATGGATTCTTTCATGCAATCATCGTGTTGATGAATAAAAAGGATAGAGTTTGCAGGAAAAATATTGCATAACCCTAGTGCATCAGAATTCTTTTAGAAAATGGGATGGACCAAAGCCAATCTCTCCACAGCTGCTGCTTCAAGCTATTCACAATAAACGAAAAGTAGATCTAAAAATATTGGGGTTTTAGAGCTACAAATTCTTGAGCTTCCTTTTACACATGAATACAAAATGTGATAGCACAGACAAGGAACGTGAACTGCAATTTTAAGAGATTAGTGGGACATGAGAGATCATGTAAAAGTGTTACCATGTCATTATGTTGCCCACTAATACACTGTCTTACCTAGATGGCTAACGACAAAATGGTCAGGCTAATCCATTAAGATCAGGGGGGGGCCCACCTCCCACTCCCCCCCCAAGTCACCACTCTCCCCTCCACTCACCACTCTCTTCTGCTCATTCAACACTCTTTCAGGACTAGTGGTTTCAAGCCAAGGAGAATCCATGTGAGCCATTAGATATTGCATAGAGGCTTTAAGTTGCAGCATGTGCAAAACGAATTGTGCAAGCAATAATTCAAATGGAGGCTTTCACAGAATGGCATAAAAGCAACTAAACATGCCATCCTATGTAAGCCAACATTTGAGACATTGTTCACACATCTAATTTGTTCTGCACATGTTGCATTGGCAGCATAGACAACGCATTTTATTGTTTCAGAAAATGCCTTAAGCAAATGTGCTATCATGGAATGCTACAATAAGAAAATGCATGTATGGAAGAATTTGTAACATAGCCAAGGCAGCAAACTGTTTTGGATATTACTTCAAAGGAATGTGGTACCACGGTGCTGGAATTCTATATGGATTGTAATAGCATTGCATCACCATGAGGCCACATTTCTTTGAGACATATATCCAAACAGCTTGACGCCTTCTCCATGTCTTACCACATTTCTGTCAGACATTTTTCTAAAAAATTCAATGCCATGCCTTGTTTATACTACTGCTTGCGATGCTTGTAAGACCATGATATATTGTTCACGATTTTAGGTTTGTCAAATGGTCAAGGTCAAGACATTCAGAACAAAACTATCACAGTTAAACTCTGCCTTTTATAAATGATAATATTTAAAAATAGAGTTGAAAATCCAAAAGAAGCCTAAATAAGATGCATAATGAAAACAATTAGAAGACAAAGTAGTTGCTATCCTTTTTCGAAGATTTCAATAGTTATTTTGTAAATGCCTTCACGTTGACCATTTGACAAGTCCAAGACTCCTAGCAACATACGGTGATCTTACAGTGCCCAATTTTCTGGTGGTTTAATTATTTAGTAATAATTTTCAACATTGTCTCCAATCATTGGGAGAGCGTGAAATATTAAGCTTCTATCCCTAATGTTTTATCTATTTTTCAAAGAAGGGCACATGGATGAGATGGGCGCGTTGGTGCATATTGTTTTCACATGCATTGAATTCATGCCTATAAACTAAGGAATTATTTGTACACATAAAGAGTATTACAAGGAAATCTGAACAATGCATTTGGTTTCATAATACTCAAATGCAATCCCTCTGTTCCAAATGAATTGACATCTCATCTATTTCTTGCAATGACAATTTCAAGACTCTAAACTGCACGACTGTTGAATGAATGGACTGCATATCTGTTACAGTTTTTGTAAAGATTTTGATTGTGCAAATTGCACATAGTATAGCTATGACGCTAAAATAACCTAATGAAACGTGCATGGGCTTACCTAAATATCAAACTTAACTCTCAAGAAATTAGCCACACAACAATCCAGACCAAGATAAAGAGGAATATATTTTCTACCAAAAAAAGGGTGAACACAAAAATTTGGATTAACGCTACATCATATAATATTGGCTAAGTATAGAAGGGTGGATCTGGTTAACAAAAAGTAGGGGGGCCCTCCTCCCACTCCCCCCCCAAGTCACCACTCTCCCCTCCACTCACCACTCTCTTCTCCTCATTCAGAACTCTTTCAGCACAAGTGGTTTCAAGCCAAGGAGAATCCATGTGAGCCATTAGATATTGCATACAGGCCTTAAGGTGCAGCATGTGCAAAATGAATTGTGTTAGCAATATTTCAAATGTAGGTTTTCATAGAATGGCATAAAAGCAACTAAACATGGAACATCACCACCAAGGAAACAACAATTAAATGATAGCATCCAATGAAGAATGAGCAGCCATAGAGAATGACACAAAGAATTATAAATATGAGCACAGTGCCTATTTATTTTACGTGGAACTGGGCATGTTTCATTGCTTCTATGGCATCCTATGTAAGCCACCATTTGAGACATTGTTTACACATTTAATTCGTCCTGCACATGTTGCATTGGTAGCATAGACAATGCACTGTATTGTTTCAGGAAATGCCTCAAGGAAATGTGCTATCATGGAATGTCATAATAAGACAATGCATGTATGGAAGAATCTCTAGCATAGACAAGGCAACAAATTGTTTCGGAGATTGCTTCAAAGGAATGTGGTTCCATGGGGCTGGAATGCTATATCGATTGTAATATCATTGCATCACCATGGGGCCACATTTCTTTGAGACATATTTCCAAACATCTTGACGCCTCCTTCATGTCTAACCACATTTCTGGCAGACATTTTTTGAAAAATTCAATGCCTTGCTTATACTATTGCCTACGATGCTTGTAAGACCACCATATATTGTTGAGGATTTTAGGTTTGTCAAATGGCCAAGCTGAAGACATTCAGAATAGAACAATCACAATTAAAGTCTGCCTTTTATAAATGATAATATTAAAAAAGAGAGTTGAAAATTCAAGAGAAGCCTAAATAAGATGCATAATGAAAGCAAGTAGAAGACAAAGTAGTTCCTATCCTTTCTCAAAAATTTCAATAGTTATCTTCTAAATGACTTCAGCTTGACCATTTGAAAAATCTAAGACTCAAAGCAACATATAGCCCAGGAACATGAAAACTAGGTAGTCTTTTCTAGCGCCAACAAGTAGGCTTTAGAGAGAGGTTTCATCCGGACAGCTCCTGAATGAACCAAAAACCATAGATGCCATGAAGAAAGACACGTAACAGGAAGAATGCCACCTGACGCGATGAAGAATGCAGCCACGCGCCCATCTCGTCCATGTGCCCTTCTTTGGAAAACCAAACAAAACATTAGGGATAGAAGCTTAATATTTTGCCCTCTCCCGATGATTGGATACAATATTGAAAATTATTGAAAATTATTACTAAATAATTAAACCCCCTAGGAAATAAGGCACTGGCCAATAGACGTGGAGATAAAAACTAATTTCTTTCCCAGCAAATTAAACTAAAAAACTAAACTTTGGATAAACGCTGCATATATCCGTGCTCGGTTCCCAAGAAACAATTAAAATTGCCTTTTGACTCAATCAATTACATTAGTCTCCGCCTATAAATAGCAAGAAAACAGAGAACAAAATGAATGAAGAGAATGGGGCGATTTAAGTTTGAGGCCAACCAAAATAAACTTCCATGTTAGAGCCGAATACTGTGAGTCTGTGACCATCCTTAGAAATGTTTGCAAAAGTGGAGGAATAGTGTTGATTGTGAATGGATCTAGCAGCATGAAGCGTATCAGCCCATACATGGACAATCAAAGACACAAACCTAGATAGCAGTTTGCAGACGATAGTGACAATCACTTCAAGTTATATGACAATATAGCCAAGATAAAGAATCCAAACTATAGTCATAATTTTATGACAGTCTATAAAGGAGGGGTTCAACTGTGAACAACATATAGATGGTGCACTCCATGACACAAAGATATAGTGATAGAGCACACATTTTAGGGGTCTTGACTATTGTCAAAGTTGCTAAAGCTTTGGCCAAGTATCAAGCATGATATCCATGTAATGAATGATGAATATTGGTGGCAAGCATGGATGGAAGGAATTGTTAAATGGGAAATTATAGCAACAATCATATAGCTCAGGAGGTTGCAAATTTTAGATTCATTCTCAAGCAATATACAAACAGGGCTAAAACAACAAACGAGTATACCTGAAATGGTTTAGGCAAAAAAATAAGCACAGAAGCAAATGTGAACTTGCTTAAAAGATAAAGGCTCCCCTTGTTCATTGTTCAGTTCAAATATTGCTTTTTCTGCTTAATTACTAAGTCCTCTCTTAATATGTAATATTTTATCACTCTTAACTAAATCTCCGATTATGTGTAGTCTGAGAATTACTAACCATTTTATCTAGATAAGTAGCATTTAGGTACTTTGAAATATTACTCAAATTACCAATAAGAAGTACTAAGAAAGTGGCATTCGTGGTTATTTTTGAACCATAGACTTATGCAACGGGACCTGTTGCTGGGATCAGAAATTTGATCCAATTGACTTGTAATAGGCTAATATCACTATATTCCAATTTTCCAGGTGAATGTTCCTTCTTGTTGCAGTCTACAAAATTTTATGTCCACGAGTCCTACCCAAGCTTTTAATCAAGATTTTGAAAAATAAAAGCCGAGTGCTACTGCTTTGGATTTTTGACTTTAATTCTGAACTGAATTAATGTACACCTTCCATGTGAACGGTTTTTGGTCTGATTTCCCATTCAACATCAGAAAAATCACTCTGGACTGAACAAAGGCAATGTCTAGGTAACAGTTATGATACTATAGATTGATAGATCTAGGCTCTAGCTATTGGAATCTAATCATTCTTTTCTAAAACACGCCTTCATTGGAAGTACTGTTCTTAAAAGAAATCCTCTGTTTCTCTCTTTGCTGGTATACTCTTTATGTTTCGGGCAGGCTATGGGTTGAGATAAAACAAATTATCTTCCTTCTAGTCATATTGTAGAGTTGTTGTGGAGGGTATTTTAGACTAAAGAGGCAAGTGAAAAAGAATCAGGAAATAATAAATATGAGTGAAATAATAGAGGGCAGCCACGCGCCCATCTCGTCCATGTGCCCTTCTTTGGAAAACCAAACAAAACATTAGGGATAGAAGCTTAATATTTTTCCCTCTCCCGATGATTGGATACAATATTGAAAATTATTGGAAATTATTACTAAATAATTAAACCCCCTAGGAAATAAGGCACTGGCCAATAGACATCGAGATAAAAATTAATTTCTTTCCCAGCAAACTAAACTAAAAAACTAAACTTTAGATGAACGCTGCATATATCCGCGCTCGGTTCCCAAGAAACAATTAAAATTGCCTTTTGACTCAATCAATTACATTAGTCTCCGCCTATAAATAGCAAGAAAATAGAGAACAAAATGAATGAAGAGAATGGGGCGATTTAAGTTTGAGGCCAACCAAAATAAAATTCCATGTTAGAGCCGAATACTGTGAGTCTGTGACCATCCTTAGAAATGTTTGCAGAAGTGGAGGAATAGTGCTGATTGTGAATGGATCTAGCAGCATGAAGCGTATCAGCCCATACATGGACAATCAAAGACACAAACCTAGATAGCAGTTTGCAGACGATAGTGACAATCACTTCAAGTTATATGACAATATAGCCAAGATAAAGAATCCAAACTATAGTCATAATTTTATGACAGTCTATAAAGGAGGGGTTCAACTGTGAACAACATATAGATGGTGCACTCCATGACACAAAGATATAGTGATAGAGCACACATTTTAGGGGTCTTGACTATTGTCAAAGTTGCTAAAGCTTTGGCCAAGTATCAAGCATGATATCCATGTAATGAATGATGAATATTGGTGGCAAGCATGGATGGAAGGAATTGTTAAATGGAAAATTATAGCAACAATCATATAGCTCAGGAGGTTGCAAATTTTAGATTCATTCTCAAGCAATATACAAACAGGGCTAAAACTTAAAAAAAATTCTAGAGATAATGTTGAAGCAAACTTTTGCATCTACAATGACTTGGTTGACTGCATCTACAAAAAATGAAACGAAAATATGTTATGGAATTCAAATTCATTATCAAGTGTTAACAACATAGATACAAAGGCATTAGAATCCCTTCAAGGCATCATCTAGAGTAGGCACTTCTTGATGCTGGAACTATTTTGGAAATCCAAAGTCTGCATCCAATCGTTTAATCTGCAAGTATGCTTAAACTAAATTTTATAAAATAATGTCATATTTCATGCAGTGCAAACAACAAATAACAATTCCAAATAAAATTATATTATAAGCTTACCATCTTCTATCCATCTCTTGGCCAATATTGGATCTTCAACCTTTGAGATCACAAAAATGATGTTCTAGATTGCCTCTCACAACAACTCATCTTAATGTGTATGATGGCAGGTTATGCCCTTATATTATTACCCTCTTTTCATGCATGTATCAACACCGAAAACATGATTTTTAGTTGCATGTATTGGCAGTCGTGACATATTTGAAACATTGAAATGGTGATCATGCATGTGTTACCAAATTTATTTATTTTCTTATTCGTTTAGATGTGTATCAAGATTTCTAATGTCCTAAAGTAACCAGAGCAGTGTTTCAGTTTGCATGTGACAGCAGTTCCTTGTGGCAAATGCAAATAACTAGAAGAGAAGGTAACATACTTAAAATACCAAAAAAGAATTTCTATAATAACTAAGGGAAAAACCTCTGGTCATTGGTGTTGACAAACAGTGGTGCATAGCTTGCCATCTCCATAATATAGTGCAATGCTTTAAGATGAAAATATGAGCTTTTCTTATCGAAGAAAGGGATTCTAGAAAATACAAATGTGCAATAGGGCAAGTAGCAAGTATTCTAGTTCTGGAATCCAATATCCAAACTGTTATGGTTACAAAATTTAAGCAATTTTAAATAGGGAAAGATAAAGTCAGACACAACAGGCAAGCAAGCGGTAGAGGCAATCAAGTAAACAATGTTTGAACAAATACCAAATGCGCTGATAAAAATTCAAATGCAATGAATTGTTTGTTACAGAGTAGAGACAGGAGCATGTTCTTGTATAAACATAACAAAAATGTTAATTGCACAAGCAAGGAACAAAGCATGTCTTTACCTGTGATCTGGGCTTCTTGAGCCATCCAGCTTGAGTGTTGCTTTGTAATGTTTCCTTGGTTTAATATTATTTTTACCCCTTTATGTTGTTTATGATGAGATGCTTTAACTGCTTACAATAACAAGAGTGCAGTATATAGAAAAGTCAATAACATTGTCTTACCATTTGTTGTATGATGGGGCTACAATCAAGTTTTGCAGTTACAAAATGAGTTTTTACAACAGTCAATTTTAGAGCTGAATGAAATGCTTTAGAAACATTGCAGATGTGTATTCTGTCGCTGCATGGAAAATCAGTCATAGTAGATAATTAAAGATACGGCCTGGTCGTTGTATGTGCAATGTGGCTTTGTGTTGCCTAGACAAATGCATATTCCTGTCTTTTCTTTGCATAGAAAAACAAAAGAACAACATTGCATTTTTTCAAACAGTTCACTGCCTTGTCTATTGCTTGTCATGGCATTCCATCACCATGAGACCACATTTCTTTGAGACATTTTTTTGAACAGTTCACTCCCCTGTCTATGCTATTGCTTACTATTATGTTTTAGGCTTTTAGCCATAGCAGCAAGGCGGTGAACTATTTGATAAACTGCTTTAGTAGACATGTATGAAAAATGCGGTAGCATAGACAAGACACTGAACTGTTGGGAAAAATGTGTCAAAGAAATATGGTCTCGTGGTGACGGAATGCCATGATTTCTCCAAGCATCCATAGCTTGTTCGAAAGCACCTGTTTTAGGCTTTTAGCCATAGCAGCAACACAGTGAACTGTTTGATAAAATGCTTTGGTAGACATGTATGAAAAATGTGGTAGTATAGAAAAGGCAGTGAACTATTTGAAAAATGCCTCAAAAAAATGTGGTCTCATGGTGATGAAATGCCATGACAAGC
Source organism: Sequoia sempervirens (assembly GCA_007258455.2). Taxonomy (NCBI): domain Eukaryota; kingdom Viridiplantae; phylum Streptophyta; class Pinopsida; order Cupressales; family Cupressaceae; genus Sequoia; species Sequoia sempervirens. Next base: position 40,187 of record VDFB02279214.1, on the reverse strand, counting down.
AAATGATAAAACGTAAAACATAAACCTTGGGAGGACTAGACAATATGCTAGTGATTTCAACTTGATCAATGAGAGGATTGGGCTCACAGATGGTTCCTACCATTCGAAGGAAATACAGTCATAAGCGAAGTGGGAGGCCAACAAGGGTTCCTGGCAAGGCCCTGTTCAAGAAAATAGAGGAGACAGCATGTGTCTTGGCAGGGAAGATAATGCTCTATCGTGGGTCCACTTTTAAATTGGGGCTCAGGACATTTTATACAAATTGCAACACATAGCAGACCTAAAGGGCCAAAACAGGTCCTCTAGATGTGTGTTACTCATGCAAACTTTGACGAGTGAAAAACAAATTCCACACCACAGCCATGTACACATAATACTTACTAAAAGAATTTATCATTCCATATTTGGCAAAAACCAACCCTGTAGAAGTTAACTGCAAGCCCACACAAAGCATATAGCAGAACACACAAATCCCAACATGTTGAACAAACCTTTTAAACATATTCAATAAACTGATATGAATCAACCACAATTACAAAATTAACCACCAGAGTGGGATACAACAGATGTTACAAACTGTCCATCTATGTAAGCATGTGTGAACTGCTCAGGAAAGTTATGTTCTAACAGAAAAGCACATTAACTATTCGACTCAGGAAAATGTGCCCAAACCAAATGACGAATGTAAAGTCAAGGTCCATAATCTTTTTCCAGTATACTTGCTGCCTATGCGAAAATGGTGGACTACGAATAGGTTACAGAATTCCATCAAAGCAAAATGATAGGGGAAAGCCTGATAACAATCTGGGTGGATGGATCAAGGGAACATGGATAAAATTACACAAGACTCGGAATCGCTTCCAAACCCTACCTCCAAGTCCAAACCCAGGAACATGGAATAAGCTACTACCCCTATTTTTCCATGACATTTTTCATACATCTCTACCAAAGCATTTTATCAAACAGTTCAGTGCCTTGCTGCCAAGGATAAAAGCCTAAAATAGATGCTTTCGAACAAGCTATGGATGCTCTAAAGAAATCTATCTAAGCAAAATAGTGAGGAAAAACTTATTTCAAAACCACGCACACAAAATAGTATCATAGTTGCATTTAAACATTAAACACATATGGGCAATATTAGTCACAATCTGTTCCAATGTATTGACTTAATATTTAAAGCCTCACAAGATGGTTAATACCCTTTTTGCTGTGATGGATGTCGATAGCATGTCCGAAAGCCCCCATTTTGACATAGGTTAAGTATAACATGCAACACCTATATTTTACTTGTAAAAACAGCAAAAGCACATGAACTATTCGACTCAGGCAAATGTGCCCAAACCAAATGACGAATGTAAAGTCAAGGTCCATAACCTTTTTCCAGTATACTTGCTGCCTATGCGAAAATGGTGGACTACGAATAGGTTACAGAATTCCATCAAAGCAAAATGATAGGGAAAAGCCTGATAACAATGTGGGTGGATGGATCAAGGGAACACGGATAAAATTACACAAGACTTAGAATCGCTTCCAAACCCTACCTCAGAATCGCTGCATCAGAGAAGAAGACTCAGAATTGCTTCCAAACCCTACCTCCAAGTCCAAACCCAGGAACATGAACACTAGACAGTCATTTCTAGCACCGGAAAGTAGGCTTTAGAGAGAGGTTTCATGCGGACAACTCCTGAATGAACCAAAAACCGTAGATGCCATGAAGAAAGACACATAACAGGGAGAATGCCACCTGACGCAATGAAGAATGCAGCCACGCACCCATCTCATCCATGTGCCCTTCGTCGAAGAACCAGAAAAAACATTAGGGATAGAAGCTTAATATTTTGCCCTCTCCCGATGATTGGATACAATATTGAAAATTATTGAAAATTATTACTAAATAATTAAACCCCCCAGGAAATAAGGCGCTGGCCAATAGACGTGGAGATTAAAACTAATTTTTCCCAGAAAATTAAACTAAAAAATGAAACTTTGGATAAACGCTGCATACATCCGCGCTCGGTTCCCAAAAAACAATTAAAATTGTCTTTTGACTCAATCGATTACATTAGTCTCCGCCTATAAATAGGCAGGGACTAATAAAGTAAATCAGAGAGATGTTTCTTAGAGGAACAATCAAAGCTGAAAATGGCTTGCCACTCAAACCATATAAATTATTTGTCTACTTGGATATTCTTGTGGATTTGTAATGATTTAAATGTACAATGAATCAACAGGTTATATATTCTTGCATTTATTTATCCTTCTAGTAGAAATCTTAAACAGTTTAAAGAAGAAATGTTAAATTCTACACCCAAATCATGGAACACCATTGAATATAAAACATAGGAACATTTCAATTTTCCAAGAATTCAAGAGAAAATATTCTAAGTTTTTTACAAGAGAATTTCCAAAACAATATAACAAGACATGAATTGAAACTGGCTGAAAACTATTTATGAAACATGTTCACCATTTTGTGCTCTATTATCCTATTTAGCAAATTTTTAACCCACAATACTCACAATTAGATTCACATCATATTTGCATGAGAAATAAAAAGAATCTTGATGCTTCTAATCAATGTCCAATTGCTAAAACCTAAAGGTGAAAACTAACTTCTCACATACTAACCATTGAAGTAGAATTTTTTTGACTTGAAACCCACTCCAAGGAGATTTCTTTATTTGATTTGCACCAACTCCAATTTCTAAGAGGAGAAAATTTAATTAATTAATGACTTCAAGTTGGACTACATATCTGTAAGTGCAACCATGCTTGGTCCTTCACAAGGCAACATAGAAAAAATGTAACAGTCGCTATACGGTATTAACTTGACAATCCTAAAATGATAATATTAATCCATTCTTGTAATACCCCTCATACTGTTTAGACTTATTATTTTCTATGCTTTGGTTTGATACTATGATGGTACTGTTATTGTGTGATTTGGATAGTTAGGCATTTGATGATGATGTTATTCCATTAGTGGACATGATTATTTCATATGACACTGTGGTTGGTGATATTAGTTGATTTTCAAAATTATATTATGATGCAGTGATTTTATAAATTATGTTATGAGATGAATTGTTAATATAGAAATGTTATTTTATCAGTTATATTATAATTGTTAGGATAGATGTGATGAAGAACAGTGTAGCATCACTCGTTTGCAAGTGCTCTGTTACGCTGCGATTCTTTTTCACAATGCAATGATTTGATATTATATATATGTATGCACATGTACACGACTTCGTTTGTATGCAGGTATTGTAGGTACAAGTCTCGATTCCACCTGCTTCGGTAGGACAGGGCGAGCACCAATAGCCCAATGGTAAAATTGTTGCATTGTTATTAGTTCCTTTGGGGTTTGCACGACGGGGGGTTACAGCTTGGTATCAGAGCTAGGTTGCAAACGTTGGGGTCTCTGGGTAGTTAGGTCCATTAGGCAACCTTTGCATTTGAATCTTGAGCTCTCTTGTATTTTTATTTTTATTTTGTTTGTTTGTTCGGGTGTGCTTTCGTTGTGTGTGGGTTCTGACTAAAACCTATTCCTTGGTGTGTTTCCAAGATGAAGATACGGAAAACACCTCGAAGAAGGTTCGAGACCCGATAGTTAAACGGCTTTGGAAAAGCAGACTCCGATACGATTATTCCAATTGCTCCATGTTGTCGAATCTAGAGACCTTTGCGGAAGCTCTAAGGAGACTTCATCGCGAAAGAAGGGAATGGACGCCTTCCAGCAAGGAAGTTGTTAAGGCGGCCTACCTAGCTACCTGAATGCAATCTAGTCAGTCTTGCTGGTTACTTTATTTTATTTTATTATATAATAGCTTCCAGGAGTAAGCCATGTCCTAGGGGGGGAGGATGTAATACCCCTCATACTATTTAGACTTATTATTTTCTATGCTTTGGTTTGATACTATGATGGTACTGTTATTGTGTGATTTGGATAGTTAGGCATTTGATGATGATGTTATTCCATTAGTGGGCATGATTATTTCATATGACATTGTGGTTGGTGATATTAGTTGATTTTCAGAATTATATTATGATGCAGTGATTTTATAAATTATGTTATGAGATGAATTATTAGTTTAGAAATGTTATTTTATCAGTTATATTATAATTGTTAGGATAGATGTGATGAAGGACAGTGTAGCATCACTCATTTGTGAGTGCTCTGTTACGCTGCGATTCCTTCTCACAATGCAATGCTTTGATTTTATATATATGTATGCACATGTACACGACTTTTTTTGTATGTAGGTATTGCAGGTACAAGTCTCGATTCCACCTGATTCGGCAGGACAGGGCGAGCACCAATAGCCCAATGGTAAAATTGTTGAGTTGTTATTAGTTCCTTTGGGGTTTGCATGGCAAGGCATTACAGATTCAACACAAATTAATTAATCTTATGCGCCCCACCGTGCAAACCCCAAAGGAACTAATAACAACGCAACAATTTTACCATTGGGCTATTGGTGCTCGCCCTGTCCTGCCGAAGCAGGTGGAATCGAGACTTGCACCTGCAATACCTGCATACAAATGAAGTCATGTACATGTGCATACATATATATAAAATCAAAGCATTGCATTGTGAGAAGGAATCGCAGCGTAACAGAGCACTCGCAAACAAGTGATGCTACATTGTCCTTCATCACATCTATCCTAACAATTATAATATAACTGATAAAATAACATTTCTAAACTAACAATTCATCTCATAACATAATTTATAAAATCACTGCATCATAATATAATTCTAAAAATCAACTAATATCACTAACCACAATGTCATATGAAATAATCATGTCCACTAATGGAATAACATCATCATCAAATGCCTAACTATCCAAATCACACAATAACAGTACCATCATAGTATCAAACCAAAGCATAGAAAATAATAAGTCTAAACAGTATGAGGGGTATTACATCCTCCCCCCCTAGGACATGGCTTACTCCTGGAAGCCATTAAATAATAAAATAAAATAAAGTAACCAACAAGACTGACTAGATTGCATTCAGGTAGCCAGGCAGGCCACCTTAACAACTTCCTTGCTGGAAGGCGTCCATTCCCTTCTTTCGCGATGAAGTCTCCTTAGAGCTTCTGCAAAGGTCTCTAGATCTGACAACATGGAGCAATTGGAATAATCGTATCAGAGTCTGATTTTCCAAAGCCATTTAACTATCGGGTCTCGAACCTTCTTCTGAGGTGTTTTCCTTATCTTCATCTTGGAAACACACCAAGGAATAGGTTTTAGTCAGAACCCACACACAACGAAAGCACACCCGAACAAACAAACAAAATAAAAATAAAAATACAAGAGAGCTCAAGATTCAAATGCAAAGGTTGCCTAATGGACCTAACTACCCAGAGACCCCAGCATTTGCAACCTGGCTTTGATACCAAGCTGTAATGCCCCGCCGTGCAAACCCCAAAAGAACTAATAACAATGCAACAATTTTACCATTGGGCTATTTGTGCTCGCCTTGTCCTACCGAAGCAGGTGGAATCGAGACTTGTACCTGCAATAACTGCATACAAACGAAGTCGTGTACATGTGCATACATATATATAAAATCAAAGCATTGCATTGTGAGAAGGAATCGCAGCATAACAGAGCACTCGCAAACGAGTGATGCTACACTGTCCTTCATCACATCTATCCTAACAATTATAATATAACTGATAAAATAACATTTCTAAACTAACAATTCATCTCATAACATAATTTATAAAATCACTGCATCATAATATAATTCTGAAAATCAACTAATATCACCAACCACAATGTCATATGAAATAATCATGTCCACTAATGGAATAACATCATCATCAAATGCCTAACTATCCAAATCACACAATAACAGTTGCATCATAGTATCAAACCAAAGCATAGAAAATAATAAGTCTAAACAATATGAGGGGTATTACATCAAAAGGGTGAATCTGTCAGAACGCTCCCAAGCCTTCACTACTAGCTTAGAATTGGCTAGCAGGATGTTCATCGGGAGGTGAGTTGCGAACAAAAGCCTCAGTCTTCGCGCTCTGGCCTGGAAGCCTTATTTCCTCTTCTAGATTTGTGTGCTTGTCTGAGTTTGATACACATATCAAGTAGTACAAAAGCTGTAATGCCCCGCCGTGCAAACCCCAAAGGAACTAATAACAACGCAACAATTTTACCATTGGGCTATTGGTGCTCGCCTTGTCCTACCGAAGCAGGTGGAATCGAGACTTGTACATGCAATACCTGCATACAAACGAAGTCGTGTACATGTGCATACATATATATAAAAAATCAAAGCATTGCATTGTGAGAAGGAATTGCAGTGTAACAAAGCACTCGCAAATGAGTGATGCTACACTGTCCTTCATCACATCTATCCTAACAATTATAATATAACTAATAAAATAACATTTCTAAACTAACAATTCATCTCATAACATAATTTATAAAATCACTGCATCATAATATAATTCTGAAAATCAACTAATATCACCAACCGCAATGTCATATGAAATAATCATGTCCACTAATGGAATAACATCATCATCAAATGCCTAACTATCCAAATCACACAATAACAGTTGCATCATAGTATCAAACCAAAGCATAGAAAATAATAAGTCTAAACAATATGAGGGGTATTACAATTCTAATTTGAAGCAATAGGCTTGGCATATTTCAAATTATCATCAACAACTTTCCCATGGCTAAACATTGTAGTTGTTGATTTACTAGTACTTGAACTACAATATGTTGCCTCAATTTTGTTTCCTCATAGACAGTCAATTAAAATATGGCACGGATTATTGCAGTCTACTGAAAAATGATAGAAAGTTGGTGAATACTAACTTCTCACATACTAACCGTTGAAGCAATAACAAAAGCAGCAGAAATCAAAGGTTTCATGGTAATTTCCTCTTAGGTTGATAAATGGTGGATAATAGAATAGTTTTACCTATTGATTTAACTATTCATGTTCAACAAGAGAACAATTTCTTTAGAACAAATAAACCCCAACAAAATGGTATTAAAAATTATGATATTGCTAAATAGGTGAATTCTCTACCTTGAACTTATATTCATTTTTTAGATGAAACAGGGGCAAATTAGTTTTCACTTACAAAATGAAATATTTTACATAATAGCCTATTTTTTAATATAGATTCAAAGTTCAAGAAAGTATACAAAAGACACAACATTCATATCAAGAAGAGAGCTAAGGGGCTTCAGCTTTAAAGATTTAAATTTTAAGGTTAATGATTGAAATATTAGGGTCAAAGGTTTAAATTTTAGTGTTTAAGGTTTTGAGATTTATAGTTTAGTATTTAAGATTTATTATTTTATAGGATATTAAGGTGGTTTTATGTTCAAATATTTATATACTTTTATTATGCACTGTTTATAACAAGGTTAAGATTTTCCTAGCATGCAAGACCTCATACCACCACCCTGTTCGTCCCCCTAATAATTTTCACTGCAATGCCTACCATTTTAATCCCCCAAACCCCACACCTCTTCTTCCTTCTATTTTTACTACTAAAATTACTTCACAATTATTTTCCACCACACTACATCTCCCATACACTCTGCCCCCTCTTCCATTTTCAAAATTAAAAATTTTGGAAAGTTTTTCTCAACCCAAGATATAAATTTAAATAAGCAATTACCAATGTCACAAAAAAGCCTCCAATAAAAGAGTAATGGTGAAATTTGCATATCCATGCCAATTCCATTTAGTTTTAGACCCATTTTGAAGGAATGTCCTAGTACAATCACATAGCAACATGTGACACACTTTGATGCTAAGTTTGGCTCCCTACTTAATTTTTATCCACCCTTATTCACTCTCTTCTTCCCACATTTTCATGCATTTAACCTTATTCCTATCCTATTTTCACATGTTTACATGAATTCACCTCCTTATTAGCCCATATTCCTATGTGCTTGATCTCTACCTTAATATTCTATATCCTATTTCAGGTCATTTCCATGAGGCACAAGGTCAATCATGCATGGCATAAATTTGATTCAAAATTTAGCCATTTTTCACTAGTCATTGGGACTTAGACTCGGCACTATAACTAACATCTTTGCACACCATCACACAGATCGATTTTTTTTGGTTTGATGATTAAAACCCCTATCCTAAGCCATTATGGCATAAAGTGACAATTGATCTTCAATCCTAGAACATCTCCCAATAATTCAATCTCCTAGGTTTTCCTTAGTGTGCTTTCTATCAAAACTTTGTCTTCTTTGTATGTCAATGTTGGTCGAAGGTCGCCATATTACCCCCACTGCACCCGCTCCCTGTCTCCCTCCCTAAAGAAAATAAAAATTGTGGTTATTATTTGATCTTTCTGTTATTTTTGGCCTTCATTTGTATCCAATCAAAACTCAAGCAACGGTTTCACTTGTACCCTAAGGGTTTCAAAACCACTTGTCTACTGAAACTGGCAGGTTTGCTTGATTTTTCAAAATTGGAAATCTCAGTCATCTTCACGAATTCTGTAGATCTTTTGCCACCTAGCATTTTTTTTTCCTCCTTTGAGTGCATCTTTGTTATTTTGGCATTCCCTTCTCTATATAATGACATTTTGCAACGAAATTAGGATAGGATTATTCCTTGCACTCGTACCTTCATTTCTCAGTCCAGAGCCAAAGGAGGCAGCCTGTGCTCTGCTCCTCTCCCGTTGCGGCTAATTCCCTTCTACTGTGTCATTCAACAAATCCCTACAGCCCATTTTCTGCAAATTCATCCCATTCTAGTCTTCTGTTACAGCCTGTTCTTGTGACTGTCTACTCTTATCAATATTACAACAACATTTTGTCTTCTCGCCATTATTTTACCCAACTGCCCCCTGTTCTGGTCATCAATAACATTGACTGTTCACATCGACATACACTAACAGTGTTTTCTACTGAGCACTACATCAACATTGGCATTGATCTTCCCTCAACTTGCTTCTGGTCTATTTCATTTTTCCAAAAGATTAGTATTTTATATATGTTTCTTTGAATATAAACTTTGAATTTGTTAGCTCGTAGATTAATCCTTTAACATAGAATTTTGTTAGTAATTAGTTACCTAATTAGATTGTTAGATAAATTCATATTTGCACTAGTCTATGTATTAGATTCGTTTCATTTTGTTTGTGTTTTCCTATGCAAGTCAATTCAAAGCAAGAAACCAGCACTTTTATTGCATACACATACAAACATTCAAACTATTGCAAACTAGTACATTTTAAATGTTTTTCATAAACATTAAATAAGTATGGCACCAGACATTGTGGTGTCCCATCTAGAGGTATCAAATATGACCAAAATATAGGCTCGGATATGGATAAGTCTGGATACAGTATCCATGCCATATCTGGTAGCATCATACCCACATCTTGTATCTAATATTCAGATACATATATCCAGAAAAGGGCAGCAACTCTTCCAAACACCAAACAGAATCCAAATGTCTTATATATCGGTTCATAATGTTGATTATGGCTAGAATATATGATAAACAGGATATCATAAAAGACTGTGGTACTAAGAGCATAGTTACCAAGAGATGTAGGGGTACCAGACCTGGTACGAGGATAGGGACAGGGATGCCAATCAAATTAGATTACATAATTAAATGATAAAGAGATGGCTATTTTATATGTAAATGTAATCACAAGAAATTTTGAGCGTAGGAATGGTTACATGATTCATGTTCCTCAAATGGAATTTCCTGGCAATTAGGACTAAGTGTAACATGTACTATGAAGAGCTATGCCTCTTTAAGATTGTTGACTCATTAGAGGCATATCAAAGCAAAGAACTGTGCTTATATTACATCTGATTGGATTAAAGCCAGTAGTTCTTCAGATTGTATAAACATGTTCATCATATAAATGATGATGTTAGGGATTTCCCACATTCCAAAAATATGTCTCTGTAAAATGTGCATACCAAAAGAGCATATGATATGTCCAATAATGTGTACAAGCATATTATTAGCCACCAGCTAACTACATACTAAAGTTTCGTATATTTCCCAGGCCCGCTTGTCAACATGAAATGGTTTCAGGGTGATGGAAAAGCCACCAATGAAATTATTTGTATTAATTCCTTTCAAGGCCCTATAAATACCCACAACGAAATTGACAAAACTCATGAAATCATCCACCAATGCAACTCTCTTTTATAACTGTCAAAATTTTTTGACTATATTGTTGAATTGAAAATGTTGCTGGATACATTAAAATTAACCCATAATCAAACCCCGATTTTTTTATACTAGTTGTCTATTAGTAGCCTTTATTTCTTAATACATAAGATTTTTTAATTTGAAAAATTAGGCTAACCTTTAACTGAATATATGTGTCTTGCTAGAGCATCAGCACAGAACTAATCTTATAGATAACTTCTCCAATTGATCCAGGCATTAAAAGATACTAGACATGAAATCCTTTGTACTCTTTAAGAATCTTAACAACTTAAAAGAACCAGAAATATTAACTACATTTTACATGGAACAAAAAAATGTGCTAAGTGCCCAAACTGATATCGGAGGGGTAAATGAAGCTAGAGTTTATTGACATCAATGTCAAACTAGAAAGCAATGCAACAGTAAAATACTTTTCAAGTGCATTTCGAAGAGTTTAATTGGCAATTTTTTCTACAATAAATTGCTTTCATTCTTGTATTGAATCAGAGGAGTTTATTGTGTGTCTAGTCAAGTTATTTAATAAAGGAAAAACCAAACTGATAGTGAAGCCCCTTTGTCCATATAATAAGACTGAAGTTCCTAAGGTATTATTTTCTACTGATTTCTAAAGGAAACATTTCACTAGGATACTTATAGTTATAATATAGGATCCACATAGTAAAATATCGTGCTTCTTCCATTCTCTCAAATAAACAACATTGCCATAAGTTGTATAACCATTAAAATAATCAGAAAGCTAGGGCATGCTCGAGGAAGCTTTGAAAAAATAACTACAAAATAGCTACATATCATTTGAGAGAGACACAAAATAAAATAACCAAAAAGCGTATCAATGCATATGCCATATGCATGAACCACATAGGGTCGATGGGAATTAACAAAAGGAATTACTATAAATGCATTCTAAGAAATAGACTTCTGCTCTGTTTGCTTGGTTTGTATTTCAAACCTGTAAATATTTGCAGCTATCCACAAACAAGTTTCATCTGTCAAATTGCCTGCAAAATAGTTGATAGTTTTGCAAATAATTAGTTTATATTCAATCCCACATTCTTAAGTGCTAGCATACTCTTTGAAGGAAGAAATTATTTTGGTCATTATTTTCCTCCTTACCTAATAGTCCGTCTTTTGTAAAATTACAAATAACTTTCAAAATAATACAAGTTCAGGTAACCATAATCTTATAAGTTGGATGTACAATTAATTTGAACAACTTAGCATCAGCTTAGCATCACAGTTAAAGAATTTTAAGAATAGAAACTTCAAGCTACTTTTGAGAGATGCTCCATACATTAATAAAAATATTAGAGCAATTATGTATATGATACTTCCAGGGTTACATTACTACATATGATTCACAAGTCAATTTATTTGGTTACAATGAGTACATAACATAGTCAGAATGACAATATTAATTTTGATGGCTTGTGCCAAATCCAAGGGAATATCAGCAGTAATGATGAAAATAATTGTAGTCAGCAGTAGTATAATGTGATTAGGACTTGAGCAAAAGTTATGTGGCAGGATTTGTGTTTCCTAACAAATAAATTATATAGTTTTTAAATTTTCAATACAATTGATATGTATATATGCAAGAAGACTTGAATTTTAAGGTTTGTACCTATATAGTTATCCTAATTTGAAACTTCTATAAAATAAAACATGTTTAAGTGATTTTGTCTGCTTCAAGCCCCAAATATGAATGTGTAAAATTTAAAGAATTTAAACAATAAAGTAAATGAAAGAGATGTTTCTTAGAGGAACAATGAAAGCTAAAAATGGTTTTCCACTCAAACCATATAAATTAGTTGTCTACTCAGATATTATTGTGGATTTGCAATGGTTTAAATGTACAATGAACCAACAGGTTATATTTTCTTGCATTTATTTTTCCTTCTAGTAGAAATCTTAAATAGTCTAAAGAAGAAATGATAAATTTTACACCCAAATCATGGAACACCATTGAAGATAAAACATAGGTACATTTCAATTTTCCAAGAATTCGAGGGTGAATATTCTAAGTTCTTTGCAAGAGAATTTCCAAAAAAATATAACAGGTAGCAAACTTGAACAGTCTAAATAAGAAATGCTAAATTCTACACCTAAATCATGACACACCATTGAAGATAAAACATAAGCACATTTCAAATTTCCAAGAATTTAAGGGTAAATATTCTAAGTTCTTGTAAGAGAATTTCCATATAATGGAGAATGGATCAAAATTGGCTGAAACTATTTATGAAACATGTTCACCATTTTGTTGTCTATTATTCTGTTTAGCAAATTTATAACCCACAATATTCACAATTCAGATTTACATTATATTGTATCTATCATAGAGAAATAAAAAAGAATTTCATGCTTCTAATAGGTCTATTTGCTAAAACCTAAAGGTGAAAACTAGCTTCTCACATATTAACCGTTGAAGCAAAGCTCTTTTGAGTTGAAGCCCACTCCAAGGAGATATATTTATATGATCTGCTCCAACTCCAATCTCTAAGGGGACCAAATTTAATTAGTTAATCACTTCAAGCTAGACTACATATATGTAAGTGCAACCATGCTTGGTCCTTAATGAGGCAACATAGAAAAAATGTAATAGTCATTATGCCATAATTATTTGACAAGGCAATCCTAAAATGATAATATTAACCAATTCTTATCTCAAGTGATAGGCTCGGCATGTTTCAAATTATCATAAAAAATTCGCATAGTTAAACATTGTAGTTGTTGAATTACTAGTAGTTGAACTACTAGATGTTGCCTAAATTTTGTTTCCTCATAGACAGTCAATTAAAATATGACATGAATTATTGCAGTCTAGTGACAAATGATAGAAAGGTAAATAAACTTCATACATAATTAGCAGATAATATCCATATTCCTAAAACAACAGTGGGTGTTTGCAAATCGTTATTGCTCGTGTAAGGGCACGCAGATATATAAAAAGTTAAAACCTAATCTAGAAATAATTTGAATGATAACTGATTATAAGACTAGAAATGAGAAAATGAGAAATAAAATCATGTTTCTTCCCTTTTGGTTGTTGGTAGAGAAAAGTATTTACTTATTGTGACTACTAAACAACTACATATTACAATTGGTCACGCGGAGCTTTGAATATTTGGCAATGGAAAATGCAGTTAGGAAGCTCTTGTTTACATTTCCTCCATAATCTGAAGAGATAAAAAGATCAAAACCTTGCAATCTGGTAGTAAATACATGCATTACGGTTCAAAGTAGGAAAAAGAGGTTTTGCTCTACAATGTCTCTTGAGTCACGACGGTTCTTCTAGTCTGATTGAACGATGGAACATCTCGGACTAAAACACTATGACATTTAATCCATCTAACGTAAATCTAGTTAAGAAAATGAACAAAACATATACAGTTTAAGGGGTTGTGGTGTATTGGTAAGAAGGGACACTTGTAATAATGTCTCATAAGGCCATTGGGCATGTGGGGAGGTTACTGTGTAATGAATATAGGGGGAATTCTAGCATAACAATGATTATGAACCTAAAGAATGCAATCCAACCATACCGCATACTATGTTACAAGTAACTGACCTCATTCAAGATTTGGCAGGTTAGAAAATTAATTTCATATGAAGTACACATATACGTATATATAAATTATATATGTATACATTAATTATAAATATATATATATATATAATTATATAATATATGTATGTACATATATATATGTAATATGTTCATATACTTCTAGTAATTTTCCAAGTCCCTATGAATGTGCATCATTTGATGCTTCAAGCCTGATGTAATCCAACGACTAATAGGACTCTCGCAAAAGACAAAGAAGGCTTCCACTGAAAAGCCATAGCATCGTTACGTGTGACAATCCAATCATATAATAAACTTATAATGATGCACCAAGCCAGATCTAATCCAACGTCTAATGGGACTCTCACAAAAGACAAAGAAGGCTTCCACTGAAAAGCCATAACACAATTACATGTGACAATCCAATCATATAATAAACTTAAAAGGAGCTCAACATGAGTATTGACGGATCACACTTCCTTTTATCAGTTAAGTTGAGCTTTAACTTAAGCGAGGAACGTAGCATGCTCCTAAGGGTTAGCATAAAAGCAAAGGGGGAACTTTTCCAAAGTTAGCACAAGCCGTTTGACCTACCGCCATCAAGTTCATCCAATAGGCTGTGAGATGCACAACCATTGGTATACAAAAGTACTCCACCTTTCATCACAACAACGCAATTTTGGCATCCACAGCTTCCCCACATCATCCTAAGAAGGACTATTAAACGAAAAATAGCAAAGACAGGCCCAGTCAAATCTACAATCTGAATTTCCTAGAAAAGTAAGGCTGGGCATTCATAACCAGCAACTGTACATTACCTAGATAAGGAATTTTTAACTACCAAGGTACCAATAGTGCATTATTAGGTAGCGATCTTCATTAATGAGGTATCTGAGACCACACAAGTATGTCCAACCACCAATAGGAACTATTAAGGCACTAAAATCTGCAAAGATTTATTTTCCTCTTCCAATTTCAAATTTCAAATTTCAAATGTAATTTGAGTGGGAAACTCATTGTGGGTTAGGTAATCTAATCTATTACTACTAGCCTATGTGCCCATTCATAGGTAGATGACATTTTGTATAAATGAGCTATTGAGCTTGATATATATAATATTAGTTGATTTTCATCTCCCCTTACTGCTACATACAGGAGCCTCTATGTTTGTTTTTGCAAGAGTAATATTATGGAATGGTTGATAGATCAGTGGACTCAATAAGAAGCAAATTCTTGTCTAAATGAGTTCAAATTTTGTCTTTGTTCACCTTTAACTGCTGTGTACATGTTTCTTTCTATTGATTATTACATGGTGCGCTATTAAGCTCTACTTTGGTAATAAAGAGTACCTATTTTTTTCTTTTTTTTCTTTCTACAATCTCTACCCCTTTTCACCACTTAACACAATATCTTTAGGGTTAGCATTAGGATAGATAGATAGTTGGCCCTCCAATCTTGGAGATTGTCTTGAAGGGTCCACTCTCATTGCCAACCCACATTGTTACCTGCAAGGCTTTCCATGTTATCAGTCCAGTCCTATGTGGCACATTGGCCTCTAAAAAGGGCCTTTAGACCAAGCTGACGATTGTTGTTATACATATATATGTATTATGTATGTATACACATATATACAGACATATATATCATGATTCAAGGAAATAAAAAATAAAAAACTTGAGACTGTATTAATTAATTGAGAAACAAAAAGCTTAAATCAACTCAGAAGATTTCAAAATAAGTAAGGACAAAAAAGTTACTGTCCTCTTACTAAAAAGAAAAAGTAAATCACACACAATTTCAAGTCTGAAATCTCAGCATATACATTATCATGAACTATAAAAACTACATGCTATTAATGGTAAATAGCCAATATTTACCTAATGGAAAGAAAGTATTTATATCTACAAAATAAAATAAATACATTCACTAAACAATTATTTTTATATATTTTTTGTTAAAAATCCTTTAACAGTGGTAAAGATGGAAAATCAGTTTGGTCTGTTTTTCATTTGCTGCATGATAAAGTATCACCTATGTACCTAGGATAAAATATCTACAAAATTAACCATATCTTCATCCCACCATCACTCCAATTGAGAAATATAAAATTTCTTATAAACCATTCATGGATTGAACAATAGAAAGTTTAAATTCAACTTAGAAGCTTCAAAATAAAGAGTTTTCCTCAACTGTCAATGTAAGAAAGGGTAAATGATGATGTAAGAAAAGGTAAATGAGTCAATATTTGCCCAATGTTGAAGCTCCTTTGCACATTATTTCTGTAAAAAAGACTTTTAACAATGATAAAGACATAAGTTTTTTTTTTCTTGTCTTGTAGAATAAATCACAATATATGTAGCTCAGTCAACATATTTAATTAAAACTAATCATATCTTCATCACATCAACAATCGAACAAAGAAATATAAAATTGGTATGGACCCATTGTTGAATGAGAAATTGAAATTATATAATCATCTCAAAAGGTTTCAAAGAATCCAACTAAGGAAAAAACATAGAGATTGCCCTCTTGGCTGAAAATAAAGAGTTAACCCATCTTCTAAATTGACAAAGGACTTCCATAACACCACTAAAATTGTTGGGTCCTGACCAAGCATAAAAGGCTAACTTGAAACAGAGATTAGAAACCTCTTTCATTTTCTTGTTCAAGCTTAAACATCATGAAATAATATATAGTTCAAACAAATTAACAATAAAAAATGAAATGACCTCTTTCAACCAGAAAGTTTCAAATGACAAAACCAAAAGCAACAAAGAAAGTACCATATATGAATAATGCTAAACTATCCTTGAGAAACAATTTTGCCAACAATGTTCTTTTACAATGGTAAAAGCAAAGAATCACTTTGTATTAATATTTATTTGTTGTATAATGGCCTATAACATGTACATGGCTTAGTCAAAATATTTATAATAATTTCTTCCTCCTAGTAAGATCCAAATAAGAAACATAAAAAAATCTACAACCATTCAAGGATTGAGATAAATAAATCTTAAACCCAATTTAGAAGATTAAAAAGAATGAAGCCTACCCTCTTGTACTCAAAAGAAAGGAAAAAGAATAGTATTTGCCTTACGACATTTACCTAATAAAATCAGCACATATCTAATGTCAAACTATTCTTTGCACATTTTTTTAAAAAATATTCTTTATTTTAAGCATTCAACAAAAAATTCCTTTCAAATTTGTTTCCAATTTTTTTGCTTAATACAGTCTATATGTACTGAAATATCTATCAAAACAACCATATCTTCATCCCCTAACACTTCAATATAGACACAAAATTGATTCACACTCACTGGTGGATTGAGTAATAGAATTTCTAAACCAAATGCATAGCATTCATAAAAAAAATAGCAGCAATTGCCCTGTTTTGCCAACAAGAAACGAAAAATTAAGAATATCTATTACAAATATCATTCCTTCATCCAACAACACTCCAACTCAAAAAGATAAAATTGATTTGTCTACATTCATAGATTGAGTATTAATAAGCCTAATTGAAAGAAAACAACTATCCTGTGCTAAAAAGAAAGAGCAATCGGACACAATTTAGCTAATGTAATACAAAAAACAGAAAGAAATAAAACACAAAAACGCATTCTTAACATAAGCTAAGCAAAACAGAAAATGTCACTGCATTTTTTAATCCATATAATCCTTGCTTGCTAATTAGGGAAAATGTCACTGCATTTTTTAATCCATATAATCCTTGCTTGCTAATTAGGGAATTCATGGATTAAATTTCACCATAAGGAATTCATAAATTAAATTAGAAAATTCAAAAGAAAGAAATATGAAGAAAAGAAAAAACATCGGTTACCTTGTTTTGCGAAAAGCAATGGAAAAGTATCAATACCCATTATATCTTATGGCTCCAATGGCACTCCAACTAAGAAATAGAAGACTAGTTTTTACCGATTCCCAGATTGAGCAATAGAAAGCTGAAACCCAACTCAAACGATTGAAAGAAGAGAACGAAAACAAAAAACCTAAGAGCAAATGAACAAAATATTTATGGAACACAAGTACTTATAACCACCAAAAGAATCAAAAGATAAACCCTAAATCAATGAAACTTTCTTGGCATAGCAATCCTCACAAAACATTTTACTTTGTAAAATAGCATATAATTTTAGAAGCAACTTACCTTAAGAGAACAGGTCAAATGCAAGTCCTAAGTTGAAGGTAGGCCCCTGATCTTCTTCTAAAATCAGATCTAACCATCCCATCTACAATTGAAACAACACATAGACTAGTTTAATACTTAGATTAATGAGACTCCCATATAAAAGGATTCCCACAGATAAATATAAAACAGATTTACACCTGTTCAAGGATTAAAAATAATAGAGGATTCCCTCTTCTGCTAAAAATACAGAGCAAATAAATCAATACTTAATGAAACGCAAGCATGTAATCTACGAGAAAAAATAATCAAATGATATTAGGAAAGGCCTAAACTATAAAATAATGGATCTTTCATAGTAAATTCTCAAGTTCGAATCTCATTAAAAAATGGGTATAGCTTACCTCTTGCCAAATGCAAATTCTTAGACAAAGCTTAAGCTACTAAGCTTCTGCATTTCTCCCGGCCAACAGACACAACTGGTAAATTCAAAATTTTCAAAAACGGATACAACTATTTCATTTAGTAATGTACTAAATTTTCGTTTTAGAAGACTAATTCAGAATGTTTTTCAATTTGAAAAAGATCAATTCCGCTAGTGGCGGTGAAAAAAGCAGAAATACTCGTGCTTTTTTCGTGCTTTTCTTGGATTGTTTGGAGGAGATAAACATCGACATGAATATGATCTGAATTAAGAAAAAATCAAACGCTCTTCCGTTATACTGTTGGAAAGGCGGTGAACGGATGAAAAAAACAGAAATACACGTGTGTTTTTGTGCCTTTTTGTGCTTTTCTTGGATTGTTTGAACGAGATAAACATCGACATTAATATGATCTGAATTAAAAAAATTCAAACGCTCTTCCATTATGCTGTTGGAATTTTCAAATAGGTTTAATAAAATAGTTTTCAATTCAAAAGATTTTCAGATATGTTTATAGTAGGTAAATAAATCAATGGGAACAAAAATTAAATTAAAATTTATTGGCTTTGATTCTTTTGGTCCGCTTCTTCATTAATTAATGTTTATATATGGAAAACTTAGAAGAAAATGCACGTATTTGGTATGTTGAATGAAGAATTTATGTTTTTCATAAAGATTTTCAAATATTTAATAAATGCATGTATAATAAGTGTATGATCAAAATGTATGTACATATGAATGAGGTTAGATAAATATATGAAAATTTGTGTATGGAGATGAGTGAAGGTTAGGGGATTGGGAAGGAGCACAATTTCAATAAAAAATTGTGTTAAATGATATGTAAATGTATTAAACAATTTTTTCAAAATAGACATAAAATTAAGTGGGTATGGGTATGGGTATGCAAATTTCACCATTACATTTTACCCCCACCTCAAAGTGTGTGTAATTCCTATAATGACCATGTATCTCAATATATGTAACACTTGTAGAAATGTATACAAAGTAAATATAAAAATATAAAATGATATCTCAACAGTTTATATAAAGTAATGGACCATATTGAATGCCATCATGTAAGTTCATCCTTTGGCATGCACTCTTCATAAAAAATGAAAAAATAGAGGAAAATGTTATGAGAAACTTTTGTCACACAATGCAAACCTTATTGTCATTAATCATAAGTAGCAGAATAGAGAGGAAGAACTCATGTTAGAGATATTCCACTAATACAAAAAGTGTTCATGTTGGTCCATGTTCAACAATAATGGGATTACAAGTAACATGGGGAGCTAACATGCTATGTGGTACTAATTTATCTAGTCATTGTGGATGAGTATCTATATAAGACATGTAGCTATCTACAAATTCAACATGGGGTGATCCCACAATAGTGGTTTACAATTTTTTACCAAACTAGACACTGAAATTATTTTTTAAAACTAAATCTTCACATTCGGGCACCTATAGTGGCTAAAACATGAAGAATTTGAAGATGATGAAAACTAGAGTCTCATCACATTTTTTTTGTAGATTCTCAAAATATTTTTTTCAAAATTTTTGGAATCAGATTGCACTTCTTTTTCCATCTCCCATGAAAACTGGTTTGTTTCAAAAACAACATTTTTAAAAAGTGACGCACACCGTATAACGCATAATTTTTTTCTATGAAAGATAAAATTCTAATTCTTTCAAATTTAGATTTTTAACTCTGATATCTAGTGCTTCCACTTGGTTATATAGTCTTTTATTGAATTTTTTTCTTTAATTAAGTTTCGAAGTCAAACCAATTACAATTCAAATATAGCGCGACCGTATAACACATAACTTTTCTTGTATATATCAAAATTCAAATTTTTTTTTGTTGGATCAAGGACTTCAATATTTAGTGCACTCATATTTTTCAAAAAAAATAAATTGATAATCTACTATTTTCCACATGTGCAGAACAGAGACCTTCATTTTTGATGAAAAACCTATATTTAATAAAACTAAAAAAAAAATACATAATAAAACCAAAACATATTAAAATTTTATTCGTTGGATAGCTCGTTCTAAGGACTACCTAATTTAAGTTGGGTTTGTGAAGATTCCTCGATATTCATCCTCAACCCGAGCTCCAAAGTGCCAAAATTCAAGTTTTTTTGTGTCTTGGGGAGGGGATGAGGAATAAAGGGGGTTCGATTCATTTGAACCTTGGTTCATTTGAACCCCCCTTCTATAAGGGGTTTTGATGGCTCTTTTAGTAGGAAATTATTAGGAGGGTTCATTGGAGCCTAGGTTCTAGCGAACCCCTAATGGATTCAGTCGAACCAATAGGTTCGTACGAACCCCTAAAATCATTTTTTTTTCCATGCATTCATTTTCTATAAGTTTTCCTTCCTCACTTCAATTGTAAACCACTATTGTGGCTTCACCCCATGAGAGCATTAGTAATAAAATACACCCCTATGTTGAAACTAGTTCCACCCATAAGATACAAAGAATTCAAGAAGATGAAAATCAATACATGAAATTTAAATGTAGGCTAAGCATGTAAGCATATAAACCATGTAAACTAATAGTTATAAATTAATATTTATCAAGAAAATTATAAAGTATTTCAATTGATAATTATGGTAACAAGATTGGGAAGAGATGATGAAAAAGAATGATATTGACCTTAGCATGGGAAAATGATGAATGTTGGTGGCCCTTAGTGGTTGGAAACACTTATATAGGTACATAGGGTACTAGGATATGCATATGCCCCCAATGGAGCATCTAATAGAATGAAGACATAAAGGATTATGTAAGGTAATCATAGGTCCCTATTAGAAACATAGTAGAAATGGGTAATGTGGGGGAAGGCATGATGTCCCCAATATATAAAAGATGATAAAGTAATGTAGGTAGGAAATTTTATTGGGAAAGGTATGATGCTCCAATATAAAGGTACATCATAAATAGTAATATGGTATGTAAGGGAGAAGGCATGATGCCTCTGATGCAAAAGATATGCAAATGAAAGTGCAATGTGTAAGGGGAAAGGCATAAAATGCCCCAAGGTAAATATATTTGAATAGAAGCATAAGAAGGGGGAAGGCATGATTCCTTCATTGTAAATATATGAAAAGAAAAACTCAAATAGTGACTTTAGACTTGATATGTAAGCTCTAAAAGCATAGTATGACATTGTAAGATCGTAAAAAGTATTCAATGGTCAAAGGGTAAGGAATAAGCATCATAATATGATCTAGATATGGGAAATTTCATAAGAATAATCATAATATCATATTATAAGACGAATGAAGATTCAAACAAAATCATCATTGTAGACATGGAAATGTATAACAAGAATAGGATATAATAAGACATCTTGACAACCCAAAGTAGTAAGATAAGGATCATAAGATCAAGAATAAATATACATAATGATGCATAAAATTTAATAGGAAATTATGGATCATCAATCTCATGATGAATCATCACCACATTATGGCCAAAATTGACAAATCACTAATTTTCCATCATGTGTAATGTATATAGAGTGAGTTGATTTGATGTTGACACAATCATGAATTTTTGGTTAGGAAATTCACTCATCAAATTCCATCATGTGATGTAGTTTTTGGACATTAATCTTTCATAAAAAAATTCAAAACTAAATAAAATCCTAAATTTAGAAGTCAACTTTCTAAAGATAAAGAAAGATTACAAGTGACATTAATAAGATCGACAAAGGTTAAGAAATATAAAGCATTTAACTATGAAGAATATGAAAACAAGAATAAGGGTGAGAATCTCAATAAGGAAAAGGATGAAACAAATGCCCCAAGTGAGGGGAGGTGAGCATAAAGGAAAATATAGAAGCTAAAATAAGTATGTGATATATGACAAACAAAGCATAATAAAATAGGATAATGTATAAAAAAAAATACAAGGATGAAATCTAATTTGTATGAATTTAGGTATATACACTATAATTGTGTTCACATATCATAGAACAAACTTGGGAGAGTCAACCTTTTTCTTTGAATGGTAATTATTATCTCCATCAAATACTTCATTGTCATCCCAATAAAAATCATTAAATTCCTCTTCATGGTTTCATGCTTCTTATTATTCGCTTTCTTTTTATAGTTCACATGTCCCTTGTTAATAAATAGCTAGTTTCAAATTAATTGACTTCTCTTTTATTTCATTTGTAACATCAACATTGGGTGAGTGGGGACCAATATCTTAATGCACATCATTTACTTTCACATGATTAACCATGTCAAATGAAGGGATTGTCGGCTTACAAATATGCTTAATGTTGATCTTCTCTTTATCTATAATACCTTGAACTTTATGTTTGAAATTAATGCAACTATCCATAATATTTTCATGTATGTGATGATTAAAATAAAATGCACACTTAGCCTTATGTAGCACAAGGTTAGAGTTGTCCATTGGTTTGACGAAAGGCAAGGTAATGGAATTTTTTTTTGTAATATTTGTTCTAATATCATGTGTGGAGGCTCTTATAATGTAACGAATTCTCTAAAGGAGTTTAATTTAAAATATATATTATGATATTGAGTGGATCCTCATTGTGCCCATTTTTTAAGACATGATGTTGAATCAAGGAAAAAAGGGGAAGTGTTATAAATATGTTGATAAAAAAGTGGATATTTTGATAAGACACACTTACACTTACATACAAATAACACATAAAAAATGGATGATGAGGCATGGAAAATACTTAGCTCTCAAAGATTGGAAGTAAACCACTTTTTAGCAGCAACAAACTTTTCTTTAGTGGTTGCAACCAAACTAAAATGGTCATTATAGGGTTTTTTCATGCAAGGTACTTTTTCGAAAAAAAAAATCTCTTCTAAAGGCCATCTCATAGCTTGTAGTGAATTCTGAATTTTTTTTCTTTATTGGGATCAAAGGGAAATCTATCCCATACAAGTTCCTTAACAAAATTAGGTTCCTTCACACCCAGATCCCAAATGCTGAAAGGCTAATTATTTTGATAAAAAGGAAATTTCCCTTCATACTCCACTTGGAATGGTGACTCTTCGAATGAGACACCCCCCAAATCAAAAAAAGTAATATCTTCATGAAAATATTTCTCCAACAACTTATTTTGATGATCAAACGATTCAAATCCATGACTACTCATGTCATCTTTACTGAAATGAAGTAAAGGATCATCATTACTAGTTGATTTGAAAACTTTGTCATTTTTGTCTTCAATGAGCTCTTCAAGTGAAGGTACATCACTGATCTCTTCGTTAGTGGTTACAAGCATACCAAGGAGGTCTTCTTGAGAAACCTCCATAGAATCATTGCAAAACATATTTTTATCTCCATCTTTTGTATTAATGTCCACTTCATTTATCTGCTTTGTCTTCTTCAAGTGTGGCTTTAATTTTCCCTCACACTAATTGAACAAATCTCTGATCAACATACCAGCAGTAGATGATTTCTTCCCTTCTTGCTCATGAATGTTTTATAGAAAAGATGGGATGGAATTTGGAATGTCGTCCAAATTTTTGATAATCAAAACTAAAATGTTTCTCATTGCTGCAACTACATCCTCCTCTTGTTCACTCCAAGTTGAAATGAAGAGGTAATGGATCAAATAATATATTCGATCTTGCATACCCAATTCAACAACAACATACTTGTTTTGAGTTATGAAAAGATCTTCAATGTAGCAGCTTTTCTAAAGTACTAATTGCTATCAGTTTCATCAAGGTCTTGAAAAATTTCCACTATCATATTTAATATGATTTTCATGGTTTCATCATCATAGGGCATCTTGGGAATTACAATTCTTATTATCTCCATGAAACAAGAAGAAATCAACAACTTGGTTTCTTCATCTAGATGTCTCAACCAATAGGGTTGATTCAGAAAGGTTACTATAGCTGCTAACGCAAGTTGCATCTCCTCGGAAGGTGATTGCTTCACTTGTCTCAAAAAATGTTCTAACAAATGAAAAAATTTCTCTTCATTTTCCCTTGACTGAAATTCTTTGGCAAGTATTTTTCCAACCATGTAGAGAGTCTCTGCCAACTTCATCTCTTCTTCATTTGCCATGTCAAACTACCAACTTATGGATACCACAAGGAGTTGAACTAGAATTTGCTCTGACTTTCAATGTAGTACCAGAGATCTCTTTCACTCATCTCCCTAAACATGAAGCACTGATCCATAGGATGGCAAGATATTCTGCTCTGATACCAATGAAATATGCCCCTTCAAGCTTTTCCAATAATTTCACAAACAATCCACACTATGCCAAATGAATTAGTGTTAGCTCCAAAATTGAAATCCAAATTTAAAAGATCTCAATGCCAAGAATGCACACTCAATTCCAAGGAAGGAGAGGTGTTGTCATATGGCAGAAAAAACTAAGCAATAACTAAAATGAAATTACAATTGAATGGAGCTAGGCAGTGAACCAGCCATGAAATTTTTCCACACTTCCATTAATACAATGGGGGGAAGAAATTACAAAAAAAACTAATTCATCCACTACGACAGGCATCCACTTGGGAGTGGGGATTCACCACTTTTCAATAGGTGAGAAAGAGAGATACAATTTTTTTATTCCCCACACTAGCGGTAAACCATCCAGGGGATATAATGTTTTGCATAAAAACCACAAAGCAAATGCAACAATATTCTTGATTGGATTAGTACTACTAATTCACATCCTTACAATGCAAATTATCTATAATTTACAAAGTGTTACAATTGAAAATAAGCTAATGATAGAAGGGTTGATACAGTATTATTGTAACTAACGTACAATAAGCCTCTTACAATGAATTTTTTAATAGAAATATGCTCCAAACTTCTGCAAGGGTTATATTGTATCTCTGATTGCAAATGTGAGTTGAAGACCAAGAAATTAAACATGACAAGAGAAATAATCAGGTTTGATTTCCAAACTGAGCAAACTAAAATAACTAGACCAACAACTAATCTTTCCACTAAGTTATTCAAAACTTCTTCCAAAATGCTTCTATCTCCTTCAAATTGCATACACATGAACTAGAAGCTTAAACACCCAAAAATTAAGCATAACTTGGAAGAGAAAAGTCTATTCTAGAATTTCAAATGAACCAAAATCCAGACCAACAAGAAAACAATCATTCAAATGCTTATTTCACTCACCAAATCTTCAACAAGCTCTTCAAAACTTCAATCACAGCTCCCAAAGGGCAAGACGTGCAACATATAATGATGTAGCAATGCAAATAAACCACATTTGGCCAAGTTTGAATCCCAAGGAAAACATTAAGAGAATGGTATGACCAAGGAGAAGTACGACCTCCTCTAGAAATTCCAAATCTACAAAATAAAATCCAATAATTTGCAAGAAGGGACACCCTTTTACTAGGAATCAATTTATTCAGTACCCAGAAGCACATTAAAATTGTACTAAGAGCAATAAATGAAAACCTCCTTCAACCATAATATGACCAGCAGACACAATTCTGAAAATAACATCAAGTTCTCCAACAATGAAGCTTAATGTGCACTTCTGAATGAAGCACACTCTCAATCCACCATCTAGGGAACCATAGTTTCAGGCCCAAAGAATGGAGTCAAATTGCTAAGCTTCCCCTTAGCCAAGTTTTGAATTCAATCCAGCAGCATTTTATTATAATTTTCCAAAGATCATAAATGAATGAGCAATGGTCTGCTTTGATAGAATTGAAGGTGACTATTGGCTGTTCAGCTTCCATATTTTTTTCCCTCCAAAAGGGATTCCCATTTCGCTTTTGAAATATTTTAATTTTTAAAACATTATATTCATCTTTCTAGGCATCCAATACTTGAGAAATATTTACTTTAGAAATATTTAAATAATCTCTCAATGAGGCATCCACCCTCAAAGGCCACCTTTTAAAACAAATTTAAGTCATTAATACTAGGCCAAGGGGGGCAATAAGAAATTATAACATTAATGAATTAGAATAAATCATTTTACCCAAAATGAGCCTCAAAGTTTTGAAAGCCAAATATGCTCCAAATTGTACTACCTAAAATGGAAATTGAGCTGACTATTGATGCTACTTCCCAAAATGGCACTGCCAAAAATAGAATTTACTAAAAATAGTAAATTTTGAAAAGTTGCTCAATAGACTTAAATGCATGTTATATCATTGTGAAGCTCTTTGAAAACCCAGGAATACCCCACCAAACATGCATCTAAAACTCTAACATACAAGCCATCATAAATGCATCAGAACCCCTATAAAATAGGAAACCTTAGTTTTACCTCTGACGAGCCTATGGGCTTCCAGAAATAGGCTATCAGTGACTAAAGGGCATATAGCTAAAATGGGGACATTACAAAATGCAGTCCAAGTTTTATGGAATGAATCTATATCTTATATTGTCTACTTATTTGAGCTCTTTTATGAACAACTCCAAGTATTGTTTAGTCCATTAATGATGCAGAGCAAGGTGGAAGGTATCAAAAAGGTCTCAAATCAACAAAATTTGCAATTCAAGATTATTTACACAACAACTAAAGAGACTTTCTTCACAAAATTGCCACTAGGCTTATAAGAGCAGCAAATAGGGTATTCTTGACATAATTTGCAGGAAAAAACTTCAAACCACAATCTAAAAACTATTTTGGATACCCATTATGTATTTCTAAAACATATGTAAATTTTATTGGTGGTTGTTTAGGGACAACACCTTCAATGTTGCTACACTTGAAAAAGGCTAAATTAGGCTTGTTTGAGAGGCTCACAACTAGGTTTTCACAAACCCAACCTCAAACCTCCACAAAAATGGATCAAACATGTCTCCTAGGGTCTGAACAAACATTTTCCATCATCACAAAAAGCTCCTCAAGATATTTTTCTCAAACTCTAACTCTTAGGAAACTTTTATGTCAAGAAACATGAAGCTTTCCAACTAGGGCATCACCAAATCTTCACCAACCTGCCGCCCCTACTCCTGAAAACAACATGAAAAAAAAAATCCTATCTACACCCACTCCACCAATTATTAGACCTTTTCATCAATGGAATTGGTCAAAAACTCATTTTCTTTCAATCAAACCCTCACAACTAGGGTTTTCAGACTATTTTTAGTAAAAATGCTCTAATTTACTCAAAACTAAATGAAATTAGATGAAAAAAAAGGAAATATAATAAGGATTCAATAATCCATGATTTCCAGCTAGTGTTTGAGGACTTCTAGGCTATACAAGTTCGTACAAGTTGCTATAACAACAAATTAGCCTTTAAAATGCGTAAAATAAATTTTTTTTGATGCTCAATCTTCAAAACAATTCTTAGAACCTTGTCTTCCACCATTACATGGCTTATTTAAGCATTTTAAATCATAACCAGCCATTTACAACTACCCTTTGAACCTAAAACCATTCAACTTCCCCTTTGACACAAAAAATGCAAAAATTGCAAAGTTGCTTTTACAATTTTTGCAACTTTTTGCAACATTAACAAAAGTGACTCACCAACCCACCTATCAATATAAAAGTGACTCAAACACACATTATATGGTCTAAATATACCCTATTACAAACAAAAAGTGACTCAATCACTAAATCCTAACATTTAACCCCCTTTTATATCATGAAGACTAGGTGTCCCTGCACCGTATTCCCCAGGAAAAATTGACTCAAGCCTCCTTGAGGACTATGCAGCCACAGTAAATCCATTCTTGTCCATTGCATCCTATGACCTCTAAGTGATATCTCCATTAGGAAACCCCTTCAAATGAACCAAGTACTGGAAATAGGTATTGTCTTTTGGCTTTGACCGGTTCTTCTCTTGTGAATGATGTCCTTGACTTGATGGGTGATTTTTGACTCCTTCCACATATGAGAATGTTGGTAAATCTGCTTCTTCACCTATAATCACATATCCTTCTGCCTTGCAATGCACTTCCTTGTAATGCGCTACCTTGTAATGCATTTCCTTCTTGTTCACTTCAATGGTGTACTTGGACTTGTCCACATTTCTTTGTAACTTGGCCTTAACCTCTTCACCTTTCCTTTCCATCTCTCCCATCTAATGTTCTACCCCTATGTTTGTTACTTGATCAAGTTTACCAACCTTTGATATGAAATAATTTGAATGACCACTATACTCTTTTGATAGTATTGAATGAAACACCTCTTTATCCTTAAATCAACATACCTTGTAAGCCAACCTTGAATCTACAAAATCAATTCATCCTTGACCTTTAACTAAATATCATTTCCCTCCAAAATCATATCATTCCTCAATGCTATTGTCTTAATGTATCCATGTGTAGTAGTGGTTGTAAGGTTCATGTTCTCCTCTTCTTTCACCTTGATGAACTCCTTCCTTCCTACCATCATCACATTAGGTTTCATGGTTTTCCCTTTATCTTCCTCCATAAATGGTGTCAAATTATAAGAAACTCCATCTTTTTCAATCTCATAGGTATTCCTTGTCCCATCATACATAGCATGCCTATCAAATTTCCAAGGCCTCCCTAGCAACAAATGACACACATCCATAGGTAACACATCACATATAATTTTGTCCTTATACCCTCCTATATTGAACTCCACCCAACATTGTTCATTTACCAAACAATAATAACCCTTATTCAACTAAGAAACTTAAATATAAGGAGTAACATGTGGTATTCTAGGCAACTTGACTTTTTCAACCATCTCAATTGAAACCATATTATTTGTGCTTCTTGAATCAATTACAACTTTACATACCTTACCCAAGCACTTGCAAGTTATCTTGAAAAGAGTCTTCCTTTGTGGTGGCTCCTTCTCTACTGATGTCTTGATGAGAGTTCTCATTACCATGAGTGATCCACCAACTTCTGGAGTAGCATGTTGTGATGGAGAGTTTACACTCTCATTGTCCTCTTCTTGCACCAATTGAGTCATTCTTTCTCCTCCATGTGAACTAGAGGCTTGACCTTCATTACATTTCCATGCTTAATTTACAAATTTGTTGCATTGATAGCACCTTCCTGTGAATCCACTAGAGTCTATTCCTTGACCTCCAAATCTACCTCTAAAACCTGATCTACCTCCTCTAAATCCACCTCTCTAATCAAGAACTTGGTCTTGGACTTTCTTGCATCTTTTTGGTTCTCATATGTCTGCCTTGAGTTAGAAAATGAACCTCTTCCTCTATAATTTCTACCCCTACCCCTACCTTTCTTTTCTTTCCTTCTCTTCAATTTGTTTTCAGCCTTAATGGCCAATTGGTAACATTCTTCCACCGTTCTTAGAGTGGTGAGACTTAATTAATCTTGGAAGTTGTATCTTAGCCCATTGATGTATCTTGCTACTAGCTCTTCATCATCCTCTATATGACTTGCTCTTATACTCAACCTAAAGAACTCCTCTATATATGTTTTCACATCCATCTCCTTTTGCTTGGAATTTTGAAGCCTCTTAAACAATTAAATAGTGTAATTAGTAGGTAGGTACTTACTTTTGATTTTAGCCACCATCCAGTCCCAAGAGGTGATTTTGGAATTTCCTTTCTTTCTCCTTTCACTTTGTACATAATCCCACCAAAGCAAAGTGTGTCCCTTCAATTTTTTCTTAGCCAACTTCACCCTATTATCCTCTGGCACATCTTCATAGTCAAAATAGTTATTCAATGCTCTTATCCAATCTAAGATCTCTTCACTATCCATCTTTCCTCCATACATAGGTAAATCAATTTTGATCTTATGCTCATCTCCCTTGATTTCTTTCAAAAGCCTTGTCATCCTCATGTCATCACAATCCATCTATTCCTCAGACTCTTGGGAACTTTCGTCTTCCTCTTCTTCTTCATGATCACTCACATCACCTGTGACCACACCTTTCTTTTGACTTGTTTCTAGGAAAGAAAGCCTCTCCTTCAACTCTCTCATCTCTCTCATCTCTTTAGAATTTTTTTTGGAGGCATCTTTGTGATTATTTCAACTCAACCTTTTTCTTCTTTAGGTCAAAACTAAGCTCTAATACCAATTTTATGTAGATCATGGTGGAATATATCAACAAGGTCTCAAATAAACAAACTTTTCAATTCAAGATTCTTTACACAACAATTAAAAATACTTTCTTCACAAAATTGCCACTAAGATTGAGCAACAAATAGGGTATTTTTGACATAATATGTAGGAAAAAATTCCAAACCACAATATAAAAACTATTTTGGATACCCATTATGGATTTATAGAACACATGTAAAATTTAGGTGTGGTTGTTTTGGAACAACGCCTTAAAAAATCTGCTACTACGCTTAAAAAAGGCTAAATTAGGCTTGTTTGAGATGCTCACAACTAGGTTTTCATAACCCCAACCTTAAAACCCCACAAAAATTGCTCAAAAATATTTCCTATGGTCTTCCGAAATATTTCCCATCATCACAAACAACTCCTCAAGATATTTTTATCAAACTCTAACTCTTAGGCAACTTTTATGTCAAAAAACATGAAGCTTTCCAAATAGGGCATCACCAAATCTTCACCAACCTGCCTCCCCTACTCCTGAAAACACCATAAACACAAAAAAATACTATCTACACCCATTCTAAAAATTATTAGACCTTTTCATTGGTGGAATGGGCCAAAAACTCATTTTCTTTCAATCAAACCCTCACAACTAGGGCTTTCTGACTGTTTTTAGTAAACATTCTCTAATTTACTCAAAACTAAATGAAATCAGATGAAACAAAAAGAAATATAAGAAGGATTCAATACTCCATTATTTATAACCAATTTTTGAGCACTTCCAGGCTGTACAAGGTTGTACAAGTTGCTGTAGCAACAAATTAACCTTTAAAAATGCAGAAACCAGTATTTTTATTGATGCACAATCTTCAAAAAAAATATTAGAACCTTTTCTTCAACCATTAAATGGATTATTTAATCATTTTAAATCATAACCAACCATTTAAAACTTCTGTTTGGACCTCTAACCATTCACCTTCCCCGTTTACATCAAAAATGCAAAAATTGCAAAGTTGCTTTGACAATTTCTGCAACTTTTTGCATCATTAAAAAAAGTGACTCACCAACCCACCTAGCAATCTAAAAGTGACTCAAACACAAATTATATGGTCTAAATAGACCTTATTACAAACAAAATGTGACTCAATCACTAAATCCTAACATTTAACCCCCTTTTGTATCATGAAGACTAGGTGCCTCTACACCAATTACTAAAGGAGACATTCCTAACATGATTAGAAATACATCCAATTTCCATCTTTAGTAACTTTATTGGATACTTTAGGTACAAATTCCAACCTTGTCTAGGGATTGGGAATTTGACACCTACATTAAATAATTACCTACATCACTCTAGACTTTTATTCAATGTTGCACATTATGACACCTATAATCTTCTTATCTAAATTTGAATAAACAATTATAATTATAATATAAAATTTTATGTATATGATATAGATCAATACCTTTGAATTATACAAGTCAAAAACTTTAAATGAAAATATTTTGTTTACAAATTAACTAAAAATATACCTCTTGATTATAAAAGTTCAAGTCTTAAATAAATTTAACTCAAAAAATACTTAACAATTTAAAAGGCCATAAAAAATTATGCTAATGTCAAATCATAAATAAGTTAAATCGAAAAATACTTATCAATAATCAAGCTTAGATCTTAAATATATTTAAATCAACATATAATTCCAATCATAAAGTAAATTTTAAAATCAATTTAGTTGAAAGTATGTTGTTGGATGAGCTAAATGGGTTTTATAGTGAGTGGTTCATAAGGAACAACACTTAGTGAAGGTTTTACAAATGGGGTAGAAAGTTAGGTGGGCTTCATCTTGGAGGAATCTCTACAATTATGCACAATTAAGTTATAGAAAAAATACAATGGGTTACCTCCCAAAAATTCCAATGCTTCACTCTTGTGAGCATCACATAGATGAAATGAATGATAAGTGTATAATTAATGTTCATGGGAGATGGGTTTATGTGAGCCATTATTTATGAAAAATGAGTCAATAAATTTGATTCAAATAGCACACAATTTTTTTATAAATTGCAGAATCTATAGCCACCATTACTGAAATAACACATAGTTGAATCCTAGTAAAATATCATAATTTGATATTCTATTAAAAAAAAAAAAAAAAAACTCTTTCTTCCTATAAATATATACTCCAAACTATAAAGACCAACTTATCATAATTTGAGAGCCTATGAAAAATACCTTTTCCTTATTATAACAAGAGCTACAGGGTAGCGAAGTTCTTGCCAAATAGTAATAGAATTGTTATGTTTTAATTAGTTGTGTTTGATAAATTTTAGCAATGTCACAAATGATAAGTACTTGCTTGGTGGAAGGCACATCTACTTGGTGACAAAGCCTATGATAGAATTATACCTAATGGCAGGGCACAAAGCACTTTACAATCTTGATTTTAGGATTCAAATAACTAATGGACATAGAACATAAGTACAAACCAAGAAACAATATAGCCCCATGCTCAACACAAAAACAAGGACCCTCAACTCTAGTTCCAATTTAACACACAAGCCAATTGGAAAACAATTTTGAGTTGTGTCCAGTCGAAGCTCACCAAGATCCACAATGTTGTTGTTGTACCATTGTATGCTAAATTATAACATGATCTAATTTATAGACTAAAAAATAAAATAACCAAAGCCCACTAGGGTAAAGCAATTACAACAATATTAAATACATGTCCCCTAAAAGACACTAAAGATATAAAAGTTACTAAGTACAAAATCTATAAGTTCTTAGGCCAATTACCCTAAGTTGGAGTTGTAAGGATTATCATATTCATTAGATCTCAGTATCTTTATTATTTAATTTTTACCAGGTGGATTTTTTTGGGTTGAGTCATTATATCTTAGTAATATTAGGACTAAATGTGTTGTACATCTTGCAAGTCTTAGTTATAATGTTGGAATATTATTGTAATGTTGGCACACTAGTTAAACATGGTAAAATTCTAATGTTGTTTGTATATGGTCCCCTTCAAGACTCAAAAATTATTCAATTTAAGAGTATTGAAAAGGATGAGTCCATCTTGGAGAAGCTAAAGTGAATGTTGAGCTTCTCTTGCAAAGTTTGATGTTTGGATTTGCAAGATGAGTACAATTCATGTGTAACTCGTGTTTGCATGTTGAGCAATGAACATGTGTCAATTAGACCCATCAATGGTTTTGAATACCACTTTGTATTTTTCCTAAAGGCAAAATTCTATGAATAAAATGCTAGGATGAATAATCTTATATATAAAGGCTTGGAGAGTGTTTAGGTGCTGATTACTTTCTCCAAGGGTAAAGAGTTTGTTGCAACATCAGACTATTGAGTCTTTTCTTTTTATTTAATATCTATTTTGTACAACATATGGATATGTATGGAATGTTTGCTATTTATTTTTCTTAAAGTATATTTTGGGATAGTGGTTATAAATGTTTTGAATAGTTTTAAAATTGTTACAATATTCAACATGGTAAAGGATATTCTATTACTTCTAAAGTAAATTAAATATTTATCTTTTGCAATGTTAAAGTACATTTTTTCTAAAGAAAAATATTTAGTAATATATAGATATCTTAAATAAATCTATGTTAAAGTATGAAAGCAATAAATATAGTAAAAAAATAATCATACATTTTATTTGTATTTTATTATTTTAAGTAAAAAAAACTTATTTATTTACTTTAAATTTTATATAGATATCTTACATATCTTAAATATCTATCTAAAAAGACATAAATAGATTATACTACTTATTTATTTTTAAATGAATATAAATTGTTTATCTCTTTTATATTTAGTATATATCTATCTAAAATACATCAATATATCAATTTGGAGGTGCTTGTATTAATTAGGCCATTATTTCTACTTTTATAAGTGAAATAAATATTAAATATTAACATCTATGTATAGACAAGTCAATAAATGGGAAAATAACACAAAGTTATTTATTCACTTAATAGTAAACTATTTTTTTACTTTATAAAAATATGGATATAAATTTTTCTTTTAATAATGTAAGATAGGTAGATGTATTTAATGAAAATTAGTTATTAATATTTATAGACTATTATACCTATAAATTTTATTTCTACAACCATATTAGCTACCAATTTATAAAATTTATTTTTAGTTTCATAAATGAAATAAATTGTGTATCAAATTTATATTTATTATAGATTTATTAGATGCAAATATATCATTTTAAAGGTGGCATAAGTTAGATAGATGTATTTAAATATTAAATATTAATATCTATGTATAGAAAAGTGAATAAATGGGAGAACAACGTATAGTTATTTATTCACTTAAGAGTAAACTATTTTTTTACTATATAAAAACATGGACATAAATTTTGATTTTAATCATGTAAATAGGTACATCATTTAATAAAAAAAATATTTTTTAATATTTATAGACTAATCTACCTATTATTAAAAAAATTAATGTAAAAGATGTGTAAGACACCAATTTTATTTAAAGAATAACTTTAGTAAACAAGTAAATAATTTATTTTTTATTATGGTCATTGTGGCAGAAAATTCTGTGAAATGGAAGTAATGGAAGTGCATTAATCATTTATATCGGGTGAAATTTGTCTACCAATTAGATTGAAGAGAATTGATATTTTAAATATGTTTTGTTATATAATTGGCTTGTATACATTGATAATAGATAAAAGAAAATCAAATAGAAAAATGTTTGAATTCTCATTGGTTAAAAAGAGAATTATTAATCAGTAGTTAAAATCTGATCGTGCCTATAATTCCATCATAGGAATTAAAAATATGTTCTTTAATTATAAAGACCAGATACAGAAACCTAAATATGAAATGAATTTAACTAAAAAATGCCCTTTATTCATAACATCACTCATATTTGGTTAGGCATGGCGGTTTCCCTTGTATATTGGATAAAGCACATATTATCAGCAGAAAATGAAATAGCTATTCCAACCGAAAGGGTTGCAACCTTTTTCACCGTGAGAAAACTGATCATTACAACCATCAGTATTATAAAGAGCGATATCCTGTCCTTGATAAAAAAAAATATATCCTCCATGGTAATCTCTGGGTATATAAAAACACCCACACCCTTCGGTCATCCTAACGCCGCCCACAGGACATCTAGGCTCTGGAAATAAAATCAAAGTGCTATTCGCACAAGCTTTATTAAACAAAATCCATACAAACAATATTCTTATGTATTTGTAAACACTGGTTTTCTTCATAACTTCACAATTCATTGTAGTTATACAGAACAAATGCTTCCTTGTATTGTTGGAGGAGTTGGCCTTTGTATTTATAGAGGAATGGTGGGCATCTCTAGGCACAAAACTGTGTCTCCATTCCAGGACTGTGAAGGGAAAAGGCAGTCGTATCTTTTGTTTGTAATATGTATGAAATTGGATATGCGTCATTTCCTAGGCTTTCAACTGCTTAGTCTTGTTTTTCAGGGCGTCGTTTCCTAAGGCTTCAACGGTTTGTTCTCATTTTCACAGGATGGCATTTCGTATGTCTGCTTCACATATTTCTCTGTATGTTTCGTTAGAATATACGCCCTCCAAAAACAAGAACCTGATAGAGATCATAGTAATAAAAAAACTACGCGTTTTTCCTTACAAAAAGAACCTCCCATGTGCCCGGGTATACCGAGGCTTATCGGTATAAATTAAATTTATTTAGTTCTATGAAAATGAGGAAATTTAGTTATTTTGTGAGACAGTTGTATTATAATTATTATACTATTGTTTTTTTTTGTTTTTTTTTTTTTGGGTAAAAAGGATAGAAATATATTTTAAAAAATAAAGTTACGAAGAGACTTTCACATAGTCATAGTTATCAATAAAACTAATAATAGAAAAATCAAAGTAGGACTCACAAAATACCATCAATCTCTTAAAGCAAAACAATGCATGATGCAAACATGAAACAAGCTCTCAACAAGAGTCATAATGAAGAAATTAATCTTGACCATGATGAAGTAATTGGACAAGCTCCTAGGTTTTAGATAAGGATAATGAATCCTAATCCTTAACATTCCATTCCCTAATAAATATGGACAAAAGAAATGGACTCAAAATTAGGAACAAAACCTAGAATTTGCTCAACAACAAAAGCCAATTGCTAGGAAAGATTATTAGAAGTCCATCTATTCAAAAGAGTAGCGAAGATCATAGAATTTGTCTCATAGATAAAAAAAAATTCCTTTCCAATTGGCACACTTCACAACAAAAAGGAAAACACGAGTCTCCATTTGATTGTTGGTGTGATATCTCATAGAAGTAGAAAATAAGAAATGAATGGAACTATGAATATCACAACCCACTCCACCATTTTCAACAATCGTTGGGTTACCCATAGAAGAACCATTAGAGTTTATTTTAAAAAATATTAGAGGAGGAAACCACTTGCCAGCCTTATTCATTTTTTAAGAAACATGCATCTAAACAATAGTTGAGAAAGGAGAAGTTGAAGAAAAGGAAAGACAAGAAATACTAGAAATTTGATAGTCAAAAGGTTAAAGGACTCTTCAAGGGAGCATTTAGCAATAATATTTTCTTGAAGTGAAATCTTTATCTTTTGCCAAATCTAAATGAGAAGGCTTTGATGATCTTGAAAAAATCACCTATTTCTCTTTAACTAGATTTTGCAAAGAATAAAAATAGGATCTAGATCCCAAGAAACAACTAAATAAAGCACCATTATAGGTAGACACCCCAAGCTATCTAAAAATTCAACTAGTGAAGAAGAATGCATGATAGGTTTATTCCATATTCCCATCGTAAGCTACATAGAACTAAGGAAAAATGACATTGAAAAAAAGGATGTGGAAAACCAACTCTTAGGTCTTAATAGTCCTAGGATTTTTTCAACTTTACAAGACTTCTTTACTAAATTTAAATATTTAAAGTTGCAATTAAAAGATTATGGAATTGACAAGAGAGAGGATCAATTAATCCTTTTTGTAATTTCCAATCTAGGTCTAGAGTTTTATGTGTTTGTATCAACTTTCTACTCTACTAAATGTGCTCTTGGAGCCCCATGGTGAATTCCCACACTTTATAACTTTATTGTTGATCTCACTTGTAAGGAATAAAAATTAATTCAAATGGGCACTTTGAAGTCTACTAACCCTCAAGCCCTACTTGTAAGGAATGAACGACAACACAATTCAAAAGTGGATAAGAAGAACACTAAAAAGGACAAGGAAGTTAAGGAAAAAGGAAAAATTGACGACTCCAAAAAACTCTTCTCAAAGTAAGAAGAGAGTTAAATGTTCCTTTTGTAAAAATATTGGACACAATGAACATTAATGCATGAGGAAACAAATTGAGTCTCTACAAAATATTCTCAAAAATAATATTATAGGGCTACTAGATTCTATCAAGGCATCTTCATCAACTCAAGAAAATACTAAGGACAAAGAGAAATCAAAGGGAAAAGCCTTAGCTTCTACAACATCTTTATCTCCATCATGGATTATATAATTTGGTGCTTCACACCATATGGGTTCTTCACATTTTGTCTTTTCATCCTTAGAGCCATCAAGTATTTCCATAATCACCTTAGGTGATGATAATCCCATATTGGTAAAAGGGAGAGGGTTTATTGAAGTTGAAGGAGGAACATTTTCAAATGTTCTAAGTTTACCTTCATTATCAACTAATCACCTTTTAGTGTATCAAATAACTTGTTGAGGGAAGGGCATGAGAGTACACTTCTCTCCAAATTTAGTTTAGATAAGATATTTTCAAAGCAAAAATTTGGTAGCAATAGGGTAGGAAAATTACCAATCCAAATTATATACCTTCTCCATTTTTTCCATAGATATTTCTCCAAAAGCACTACTAATTCAAACAAAGTTATCAAATTAGGGCATGAGCAGTTTGTCCATCTTAACTACCACTATCTTGAGAAACTATGTCAAAAAAATATGGTCAAGGGATTACCTAAGGTTAATTTTTCTAAAGGGAATTGTCAAGGTTGTACATTTGGAAAACATCCAGAAGCAAAATTTGACAAAGGAAAATCATGGAGGGAAACACAAGTTTTAGAACTTATTCATAATGATGTTTCAAGGGATTTTCCCCATCCATATTTTACAAAGGGTAGATATGTTCCCACCTTTATTGATGATTTCTCATTCTTTAAATGGGTCTACTTAGGAAAAAATTCATAAGTGTTTGAATCTTTTCAAGATTTCAAAGCTCTTAACGAAAAATAATCAGGGTAGTCATCAAGGTTCTTCGAATAGATAATGGGTGTGAGTATGTCAACAACCATTTTGAGTAGTTTTTCATATTAGAGGGGGTAGATTTGCAACACATAGTTCCTCATACCCCCCAATTAAATGGTGTTGTTGAATAAGAAAAAAGATCTTTAAAAGAGATGGCTAATTGTATGATTCACTATAAGGGCCTTCCACCATCATATTGGGCAGAGGGAATGGCATATAACCAAGTGAAAAGCTATAATCTAAAGTGGACTTGCGATGCTCAATGTCATCAACCCAATATGAATCTATAAAACCAACCAAGTCAATTGATGAACCAACTGATGAAGGGGGCTATTTAACTCAATTATTGAGGCTATATGGCTTCAGGGAATTCCTTCTATGTTTGGTATTCATTTTTGGCATCCTATAATCATTTATTGTGACAACCAGAGTACTATTCAGATATGCAGGAATCTAGTTCAACATCAATGAACCAAAAACATAGAGATTCATATGCACATTCTAGGCTAAGAAAATGGTATTAGTAAATTCAATTTATTAATAATCATATATTACACACTTGTTATGTGATAAATTATCTCAGTAGTTTATTAATGATATTCATATATTATGTGGAAAATTAATAGGAAATCCACAAACAAAATATTTAGTCTTGGTGTTAGAAAAAAATATCTATGAATGGTTAAGAGGGTTGGTTTTAGATCATATTCTATTATTGTCTTGAATCTATCAAATCAACCTTAAGAGATGATATAGTCTAGTTTTGTTGTAAATTCTCCATATTATTTTTGTAGAAAATTAATCAACTATAAAACACTTGAAAATAAAGTATAATCTCAATTCCACTTACTATAAAACAATTGAAAAATAAAATATGATCTGAATTCCATTTACTTTGGGTGCATTACGATAAACCTTGATTGTTAGAGATCAATTCTAAACTATTTATTGACTAAAGAAAATATTATGATCTAATGGACTCTCTTAATACAATGGCGGAGGAAACCATCAATTTGAAATAGAACTTGGAAGGGAGAATCTTATCCCTTGAGGATAAAATTGATAAAATGTGGAATGTTGTGATGAAGAGTGATGGGAAAGGTCGTTGATGTCACAACTTGTATCATTTAATCAATTATTTATCGAACTAGGTGCATCTCAGAGCAATATGTGATAAGGA
The DNA here is from genome assembly GCA_007258455.2 of Sequoia sempervirens. Classification (NCBI taxonomy): domain Eukaryota; kingdom Viridiplantae; phylum Streptophyta; class Pinopsida; order Cupressales; family Cupressaceae; genus Sequoia; species Sequoia sempervirens. The sequence goes on along the minus strand of VDFB02279214.1, from coordinate 395 downwards.
TAATTGTCACGGATTCTTTGGGGAGGTTTTGCACTGTAAACAATAACTTCAAGTATTAATTTTCCTACTTTAGGAGCTTTCAGAAGCTCTCAAGAGCTCTTTAGTAGCTCTCAGAAGTTGAACTATAGCGATTGATTCTTAAGGCTTAATTCTATCTTATTTCCTAATTAAAAACTCTATTGACTTATTTCTCTCTTTATTGAACTTGATTTAGACCAATTCATGGAGACAACTAATGATTACTTTAATCCTTAATCTAAAACACGAAATCCAAATTAATTCTATTTTTATTTTAAAAGAAATCCATAATTAATTACTAGAAATTAAACATTATTTTAAGAACATAAATGAATTGCGAGGAAATGATGATTACTCTAGAAAACATAAAGAATGAT
>VDFB02279213.1:0-25372 GCA_007258455.2 Sequoia sempervirens | reverse complement strand
AGAGAGGGAGATATATATGTATATAGAGAGATGGATATGATTAGGATTAGGATTAAATTAGGTTAGGGTTCAATAAAAAATCTAGGATAAAGCTTGGAGGGTTTAGGTGATTGAAGATATATTAGGATGACAATTAGGGTTAGGGTTAAGGATTAATTAGGATTAGGGTTGAATTAGGGATAGGGTTAGGGTTAGGGATCAATTAGTATTAAGCTTCAATTAGGATTCAATTAGAGGTCAATTAGGGTTATAAATAGGATTAAAGTTAGGTTGAGGTTTAGTTAGGGTTAGGGTTCTAAAATAAAGCTTGGGTTTAGCATTAGGGTTAGGGTTCAATTAGGGTTTGGATTGTGGTTTGGGTTCAATTAGGGTTAGAGTTAAATTAGGGTTAAGATTCAATAGGTTAGGCTTAGAGTTAGGGATCAAGCTTAATTAAGGTTGAATTTTAATAGGGTTAGGGTTAGGGTTTGCACTTAATTAGGGTTAGAGTTAGGGTTAGATTTATATTAGGGTTAGAGTTAGGAGTTACAAATTAAGATTAGTGTTAGGGTTTGTGTAAGGGTTAGGGTTAGTGTTAGATGATTAATCAGTGTGAGGGTTAGGATTTAATTAGGACTAAGATTCAATTAGGGTGGGTTAGGGTTCAATTGATGTTCAATTAGGGTAAGGGTTCTAGGATAAAGTTTGGGGTAAGGCTTAGGATTGGGGTTAAAATTCAATTAGGATTAGGGTTAGGGTTACAATTATGGTAAGGGTTAAGAGTCAATTATGAATTAATTAGGGATACGGTTAGGGTTTATATTCAACTAGGGTTAGGGTTTAACTAAGGTTAGGATTAATATTCAATTATAATTAGGGTTAAAGTAAGGTTATAGTTAGGGTTCATTTAGGCTTAAGTTTAGGGTTTAATTAGGGTTACAATTAGACTTAAGGTTAGGATTAGTGTTTAGGTTCAATTAGTGTTATAGTTAGACTTAAAGTTAGGATTAATGTTTAGGTTCAATTAGGGTTGAATTTCAACAAGATAAGGGTTACGGTTAGGGTTAGGATTCTAAGATAGATCCTAAGGCTATGATTTGCGTTCAATTAGGGTTAGGGTCAGGAGTTATAAGTTAGAGTTAGGGTTATATTTATATTAAGGTTAGAGTTAAGAGTTATAAGTTAAGATTAAGGTCAATGTTAGAGTAAGGTTTAGGATTAGGGTTGGGGATTAATTACTATTAGGGTCAGGGTTTAATAATGGTTAATATTCAATTAGGGTTAGGTTCAATTGATGTTTAATTAGGGTTAAAGTTCTAGGATAATTTTTTGTGTTAGGGTTGGGGTTATAATTCAACTAGGATTAGGGTTAGTGTTACAATTACCATAAGGGTTCATATTCATTTAGGGTAAGGGTTCAATTGGTGTTAGGATTAGTATTCAATTATAATTAAATTTAGGTTGGGGTTAGGCTTAATTTAGGTTTAGGGTTAGGTTTTAATTAGAGTTACAATTAGAATTAAGGTATTTATTATAAGTATGATTATGAATAGGGTTGGAATTATTGTTAAGGTTATATTTGAATTAGCATTACAAGTAGGGCAAGGGATAAGATTATAATTCTAATTGTAACACTAAAACTACCACTATTTTTTAATCACCCTAAATCTATAAACTAACACTAATTCTAATTACAACCTTAACCCTAATTCTAACTCAAATTTTAACCCTAATCCTAATCCTAACCCTAACCCTAACCCTAACCCTAACTTTAACTCTAACCCTAACCCTAACATTAACAATATTTCTAACCCACCCTAATTCTACAACTAACACTAATTCTAATTGCAACCCTAGCCCTAATCTTAATTATGTCTCTTAACATAATCCTCACTATAATCCTAATCCTAGCCCTAACCTTAATTGAAACCCTAATTATAGTTCCAAAACATTAACTCAAACCCTAACCCTAACCCAATCCTAACCATAAACGTAACCCTAACCCTAAACCCTAAACCAAACCCTAACCAACCTCTAACTCAAAAATGAACTCAAAAACCCTAACCTTAAACCCAAAACCAAACCCTAACCCTAAGTATGTGTCTAACTATAACCCTAACCCTAACCTAAACCATAATCATAATTGTAACCATAACCCTAATTATGTCTCTGATAGTATCTAAAACATTAATCGTAACCCTAACCTTAACCTTAACCATAATTCAATATCTAATCATAACCCTAACCCTATCCCTAGAACTAAAATCCTTACCCGAATCCTAATCCTAGTTTTAACCCTAACCCTAGTTATGATGATAACTTAATCCAATGAGGAAATTAGTTAGAATGGCCATTTCCATTGAAAATAAATAAAAAATATAAATCAAAATATGTGTCAGCTGTCATTGCATAGAGGAACGAAATGTTTTCATTTGATGTTTTTGATGCAGTTAAGGGTAGAAAGAGCTGTAAAAACCACTTGTTAGCCGTTAGATAGATTTTAGTACAGTTTTAATTTATCCATTTCTACAATTTATACCAACATTTGTCCCTCAGAATCCACGATAACTCACATAACTCATTACAATCTAGATTCAAAGTTTTTAACAGATATCTTTTCCTAGCTTTAGTAATGAGATATGTTCAACATTACTTACCTTCCATTTACTGAAACAAACGTGCATGGGATTTAAAAAATATGACAATGAACTCAAGCATTGAAGCTCATTGGAAATAATGGAATAGAAAAAATTGTATTTGGAGGTTTCCCATTTGCTAGTAAATTCTAGCTATGCCTTCTGCAAAATTCCCTCTTTTCTAGTCTAATAATTTCCCTTTCTGTAATGCATTTCAACATAATGTATAGTCTCAATACCATTTTGTAACATAGACTATAAATTATTGTACTTAGCCATAAAAGGGCTTTGTATGCAACAGATGCAAATAGGAAAAAGGAATCAATAGATTTTTAGCTACAAATAATATGGATCCTGGACCCCAACCAATAGAACTAGCAAAACTTACTAAAGTAGAAGAAATGTTGATTACACGTTTTTGTCCAATATTGCAAGTCACACATACAAGAGGAGGGAAATATAAATACAAAGGACACACGATAAGCTTTCCACAAAATATTGAAAATATAGCAAAGAAATTAACACATTCTATTAAAGATCTTCCAATCATTATAGTTCGAAGAAAAGATCAACGTGGGACAAATTATCACTTTACAGTGAACATAGACTGTGTCTATAAAGCACTTGAGTATAAAATCATGCATGAAAAGTTCTACGCTGATGTGACAATTGATGCAAATGCTCTTGATGAATTGTCAATAAACTCTAATGAAAATATTTTCAACCATCTCAGAACAGTGCATATAGAATTTCATTCTGATACAAATGAAATTGTTATTATCGGATAGGTTATGGAAAGTGATGAAAGTAATATACTTGATCACACTACATCGATGGCTTCAAGGGCACCTAATGTACAAAGAGAAATGGAGTTGATTCAAGCATGGGTTAATAACCCAAATATAGATCAAACAACATTGATTGATTGGCCAACAATTGATCAATGTTCAGTAAATGAATATAATACATTATGATTATTTGATATGGCTTTTCCAACATTATTTCATGATGGAAGATGTGATTAGAATGAACCACGAATCAAACAAGTCTATCTACATGAATTTGGTAAGCACCTAATTCATTACAGAGATAATTGATTTGGTAAACATCCACGATTTCGGTATTATATAACAAAAGAATGAAGTGGTAAAAAAAATACTCATAACTCTACCTAAAGATTATAGTCATAAAGTTTCTTCTATTTAGGAATCTCAAGATTTGAGAAAATATTATAGAGATCAGCTGTATGTTTCCTTAACTACTTTTGAAATGAGAGAATTTGGTCCAATTAATGGAAAAGTTGAGACTGCTTTTAAGGCTGGAAAATCAAATAAGATTGAGGTATTAGATCAGGAGGATCTTGATGACATGGAAGAATAATTTGTGAGAAGGATGAAAATGGGTATCAAAAGGTACAAAGGTAAGTTTCCTATCAAATGTTTCAATTTTGGAAATATAGGTCATTATGCTTCATGATGTCCAAACAAAGCCTTGAATGAAAAAAACAAGGAAAATAAACGTAAAACAATTAAGAAAAACTATTATGTTAGAGAAGATGCTAGTATATCTGATGATGAATCTGATTATGTGGATGACATCAGGATAGTGAATGCTTATTCATGGCTATAAAGGATGGAACTAATTCTGATAACTATAAGATATGTGTGAAGGAAAATTCTCCAAAAGAAGGTGCTAATATTGAAGGCACTATGGTGATTGCTTTTCATGCTACAGAGGAGAAGAACTACTCGATCATTGATAGTGGATGCTCAAATCATATGACCAGTGACAAGAGTAAGTTTATTAAACTTGAAAAATATGAAGGACTTGTTAGGTTTGGTGATGATACATCTGCCAAGATATGTGGAAAAGGCTCTCAAACTATGGTTGATGTTAGATAAGGACAAATGGAAATGTTTATCAACAATGTTTATCGACTTAAAGGTTTTGATGGTCATTACTTCATGACTCCTAAGTATGTGCAAAATAATCATTCAAAAGATTAGATAATTGGAGATAAGAGAAAAGGTGTCCTGACAAGGAGAAGAGTTGCTATGGATAAAGAACAAGTAAACCCATGTTTAATTTCTAAATTTGAACCTAAAATAGTGGTTGACACATGCAAGGATGAATATTGGATCAAGGCTATGGAAGAAGAAGTATTGTAGATTGATAAAAATCAGACTTGGGCACTTGTCCCAAGACCAACAAACAAGAATGTGATTGGAACTAAGTGGGAATTCTGGAACAAATTAAATGAGAATGGAGAAGTGGTAAGAAATAAGGCAAGGCTTGTGTGTAAAGGTTACTCACAAGTTGAAGGAATAGATCTTGAGGAGACATTTTCTCCAGAGGCAAGAATGGAAGCTATAAGAATGTTTTTGGCCTTTGCAACACATAAGGATTTAAAAATTTATCAAATGGATGTGAAGTCTACTTTCTTGAATGGTGAATTGGAAGAAGAGGTATACATAGGACAACTGAAAGGATTTTAGTTATCAGATAAACTAGATATGGTCTATAGATTGAAGAAGGAATTATATGGATTAAAGCAAGCTCCCAAAGCTTGGTATGCAAGGTAGGATAGGTACTTGTTATAGAAAGGGTTAATTAAAGGTACCATAGATAGTAATATTTACTTCAAAGTTGAAAAGCACTGAAATTTTTGGTTGTGGTTGTGTATGTGGATGATATAATTTTTGAAGGAAATGAAGCCATGTGTAAGAAGTTTACAGAAGAGATGTAAAATGAGTTTGAAATGTCAATGTTTGGGGAGCTTAATTTCTTCCTTGGGCTAAACATCAACCAAACAAATAAAGGTATATTCATTTCACAATCAAAGTATGTCACGGAAATGTTGAAGAAGTTTGGAATGGAAGAGTCTAAACTAGTATGTACCCCTATGTTTACTGGTTGCGAGTTGAGAAAGAATGATGAATCCCTAAGGCTGATCAGAGCAAGTATAGATAAATTATTGGAGGAATACTATATCTAACTGCTACTAGACCAAATATAATGCATGCAATTTGTCTTGTGGCTAGATTTCAAGAAGATCCTAGAGAGTAACATGTTGCAACAATAAAGTAGACATTCATATATTTAAAAGGTACTCCAGAACATGGATTGTGGTATCGAAAGGATACTTATTTTAATCTAAGTGCTTATACAGATGCAGATTGGGCAGGTTGTGTAGATGATAGGAAAAGTACAAGTGATGGTGCATTCTTTCTTTGATGTAGATTGGTGTCATGGCTAAGCAAGAAGCAAGATTCAATGTCTTTATCTACTACAAAGGTAGAATACATTGTAGCAATATCTTGTTGCACACAAGTGTTGTGGTTGAGGAAAACCTTGAAGGATATCAAAGTAGTATATGATGAACCAATCCCTATATTCTATGATAATACAAGTTCTATCAATATTTAAAAATTTTTGGTGATGCATTCAAGTTCAAAACATATCTCAATCTGGTATCAATTTTTGAGAGAGAAGGTTGCAGAGAATAAAGTGAAGCTTGAATATGTGCCTACAAAGGATCAGGTTGTTGACATATTTACTAAGGCTCTTCCAAAGGATAATTTTGAGTATCTGTAGGAGAAGTTAGTGGTTATTACCCCTCCTTTGAACTAGATTCATAAGGAGATGCATCAGTCCAATCTATCTCAAGATTCACTCCTTGTTTTAGGACTGATGTTAGTGGCTACCTCTCAGGGGGAGTAAGTGTTGTCATATGAAGGATATGTGCAATGGTTGTTGATTGGTGCAGTATGGTATGTGCTCCTAAGGGGGAGTATATAGAGCAGTAAAGAAAAAAGAAGTTGCAAAACACTTGTGATTAGATACAAGTATGTTTGATATCAATGGGGGAGTGATACAAATAATTTTCCCTTTACCATTGATGTCAAAGGGGGAGAGCAAGTCATGTGAAAAAGATAAGTTGCTAAGGGAGAGTGAGTCATGTGTTGTTATATAACACCCTAAAGGCTCATTTGGAGGCATTATGTGATGAATTTTTATGCTTATTGGTATTGCAACTTGGCTTGAGGATTGAAACCCTTAAGTATCCCTAGTTCCGGTGAGACATATGGGCTCTCCCTAGTCAAAAGAGTGTGTTTTAGTGGAATAATATTTGTGAAACCCTAGAACATTGTTTATTGTGGGATGCAAGGTTTTATTAGGTTTGGAGGACAAAATTACAATATTATCAATGTTGGACATTCAGATATGAAGGAATTCACCATTGTGAATCTTTCATTCCTAAGTTTTCTCAGGATGACTGTTAAAGGGAAACAATTTCAGACTTAAAGCTAGTCATTTTGAGAGCCCAACACCATTTTTGGAGGGAAGGCTAGGGTTAGAAAATATTCTGACCTAAATCTGCAATAGTTTCTACTCACTTGTTTAATGAAAATATCTTATATGTAATTCTAGAAAATTTTGGGCAATTTTAAGGGTTTGAATTGTCATTTTTCTAAGCATAGTAATATTCAAAATTTTCTATTTTATAGTTGTAAATCTGATCTAAAATCTAATAATAAATTTTGAGTTTGTTTGAAACTACTTTAATGAAAATAAATTTCAGATTTATGCCCTAGTTTGTAAAAAAAATTGTTATTAGATTTGTGCCCTAGTTTGTAGAAAATTATTGTTTCTTTTTAGTATCCTATTTTGGGATATTACATGAACTATCTAGGAAGATTAAACAAAGTGGAAAAGCATAGGGTGTTGGGTTCCCTTTTCTTGTATTATGCCTCAAGTTGATCATGAAAGATCGAGAATAGTACCATAAGGACTTTTGAAAGATCATAGCTACAAATGAGAGAGTGTTAGTGGATCTCTCTACTGACTCCATTAGCCACACATTGAGATCCCATCATTCTCAAACATGACCCTTGCCACCATAGAACATGTTACCAAAGTATTTGGTGTAGTTCTTGAGGCTTGCATGAAGCTGATAAATGATATGTGGACAAAACAACCTGAAAGTTCAAAAAATAAACTACCCAAACATTTGTATAGAAGCTGATATGTGCAAAGAAGAGTTGAGGTTGTATAAGCTGGAGTTCTTTACCCTCTGATGAAAGAATTATGATCTAGAGGGAAACCTTGATAAGAAAATAGGTAGTAAATATTCTCATGTCTATTATTTAGAAGATTTTTGGCTTAATTGTGATGACGAGCACCAGGTAAAGAGGCGATCATACCAAAGGTTTTCATTACAAACAACAAGGATTCTGGGACTTAATGATATTTTAGTGCAGTTGGATACAGATGGTGGAGAGGTGTTGAATCTAGTTTATAATTTAGATAAGATTTACGATGAGCCTATCCCAGACCCAGACTATGAGAAAGAGGAAATAGTAACTATTATGGAGATTTTTGAGCAATTGTTAACATATACTTAACACTAGATTTGTGATTATAGTAAAGCATTAAGACAAGCTAGGATAAAGCTCACATACCACCCAATATGAAGAAGAAACATAGAGTAGAAGATGAATTAAGGTATGATGAGACTGTTAAAAAGAAGAGAAAAGCTGGATAAGAAGAGGTAGGTGGACATGTTGAGGAGAGAACTCCTGATGCTTCAAGCCAAAGAATTCCAGTGACACCAACTAGCCAGCTTAAAGAGACTGTGGCCAGTAAGGTCAAGGTAACTGTAAAGCCTAAGGAAACATTTTCTTCCACAAAAAATCCAAAAGGTCAACCTATGACTAATGAATATGTGAGAATGAAGGTCCACATACTCATTCTAAGACAAGTTTTGTATCTCAAAAGGTTGTAGAATTATTCACCTCTCCCCTTTAGTTAATACGACAGAAATGAAACAAACACTGGGAAGGACTGACATAATTCAAGAGGAAAGTCCTAAGATAAATGAAGAAGTTAGAGAACAATGGGAGAAATTGGGTGCCATGATGAAACAATTTGAAGGAAAATGATCTAAGGAAAAACCCATGGTGTAGCCAATAGTAGAAGAAGTGCCAGATAGAGGGTTGAATCTTATGAATATTGAAGAAGAAGATTTCATAAGAGGAACACTCACCCCAGAGGCAGGAAACCCTGAGAAGCATGATGAAAGAGGAACAACGAATACTGCAAGTCAAAATCCCATTGAAAATATTGGTAATGAAGATACAGTTGATGCTCAAATTCTGCAAGGAAGTAGTAAAAATGACGTTGAGAAACCACAATTTTTTGAGAAATCGGGAGAAGACCAGGTTGAGAATAAAAATGCAGAGCCCTCACAAACCTTGGGTGGTGAAGTAAGAAATGAGGAGAACCCTAATGCTTCAAGACAATAGGAAATTGATTCCCCAAGGACCAATGTTGAACACACGACAAGATAGAAGAATATAAGTCTTGAGAAGGAAGAGATAGTGATAAATCAAGAAAAACTAGAATCCCTGCTAGTGAGGACAAAAGATGTTCGAGTTCCCGGAGGTGTGACAAACAATGTTGATGGTTCAAGAGGATAATTTCCTAAACATGTAGATCATTAGGAACAAAGAAATATTTAAGAAGCATAATAGAATGAAGAAACACCTAACTAGTTGGTTAGAGAAATGGCTCCACCATTGGAGGTGGAACTGGTGCCTCTAGATCTCAAAATTTTAATACAAGAAGTGGAAACCTATAAACCTAGATGTAGAGAAAAGACAAGACATGCTATGAAGAGGAATGTAGATGGAGAGAGAATGATCCATATAACTACTCCTATAGGAGATAAAAGTAAGCATGAACTGACACCTAGGGATTACAAGGTGATAACCATTAATGTCAGACATTCATCCTAGGGGACAAGAGTTAGAGGAAATGAGAATGAATTTAGAGACAATTGTCACCAGGGTACAAAAAGTAAACAAAGGAAAAGAGAGCTAAAGGAGCGGATTTCCCACTTGGAAGGTTTTATCAAGTCATTAGCCCAATTTGATCAAGCGCAAACTGAATTGCCTCAAAATATAGTAATCATATCTAAGGAGTAGGTGGATGCCATTGCGGTGCTTTGCCATAAGCTTAGTGTATTCAAAGAATGGATGGAATACCTAGTGAGGAAAGGAGAAGAGTTAATCACATATACAATTGGGAAACATAAGGAGGCATACCATTGGTGTGAAATGTCTAAAAGACTAGAAGGAGAATGTTGATTTCGCCAAAAATAGACTGATGCAGAGAGGTGAAAGTTAAAAGCTCTTATCCAGATAGATGTCTGAGAGTTGGTAAATGAAAAGATAACCATTGAAAAGGAGGTTCCAATGTTTGAAAAGTGGTGAAAACAAGTGAATTGGGAAAGTGATGCTTTGCTACAATGTGTAGAAGGATTTGAAAAGGTTACTAAAAGATGTAAGAAGTTGATTGATAGAGATGAAAGTTTTATTGAAATATAAGCACAGTAGAGTTGTCATCCCCAAACTTTAGGGTAGGGTGACAAGGAGGTAAAAAATTTCAAGGAGTAGCTTGAAAGAGTGAATAAGGACCCTGTTCATTCTTTAAATCAGGAGGTTATTGATGAAATTATAAAGTGTAAGAATGTTGTGGTTAAATATGAAACAAAAAGGATGCAGAGGAATGAAAATATCATTAAGATATCAGAGGATTATACTAGGCTTACGTATAGCTAGAAAGTGATTCAAGGAATTCCAAAGGAATGCATGCATCAAGTTTTGGTTACTTTCTAGGATTATCAGTAGAGGAAAGGTGAAGAGGAGTCTTCAAACCAGAGGTTCAATAAAGAGGAATAGATAATCGGATACCGAATGTCAGAGGTTGAGGGCATTGATATGGTTTTGAAATTAATTTTATAGGTTCATTCCCAGTCCCGGTGAAGGTGGCCTATTCCAGAGTTTTTGAAGAGTATCAATGGTCCTGTTTTATGCAAGGTACTTGTGAACTAGAGCTCGAAGTTGAAGATTTATGCTAATGAAGTCAAAGTTTTGACTTTTCCTAGAATGTTCTAATAACAAATGTCACTAGCCACATGCTCCATTTTAATTTATTTTTATGATTCTCTTTGGTGGACTAAGTTTAAACTATTTAGGGCCTTGTTCCCATAAAAGGTCACTTACTGCTTTATTTTTATTTTAAGTTTAGAATTTGTGGATGTCAAAGAACCAAAACTTTTTCAAGTTTTGTTCTTTTTCAGGTTTTATGTTCCATTCCAGATTAAAAACTTGTATGTTTCATTAGAAGTTAATCAATATCAGATCCAATTTGAAATCTATCTCTTGATATGAAATCTTACGTAGCTGATTGTTTGTTCCTATTGGACAAGACTGTGTTGCATCATTTAAGGGTGCATACTAACACTATCCGATGGCAAATAATCCCCCTTTTCTTTAAAATATTTCATCATTCTATGCCTAGCTATCAAGCAATCTTGTGGCGTATGGAATGGTTTTCTCTTCTTTGGTTATGTTGGCACTTTAAAAAATTTCAAATTTTGGGTGCCCATGATGTGAAAAGTTGATTTGCACACTTAGAAATGCACCTAAAAAATCTGCCCAAGTGATCAACTGTGGAAGGTCATAAATCACAGCCAGTTGATTTTCATGTCAAATCCTTTGGTAGGTGTACTCATGTGACATATGTGAATATGTATGTCATATTTCAGCCCCCTATGATAAGTTTTGATAAGGTTTTGAAGCGTAAAGCTAGAAGGATCTGGGACTATTTTGTTTTTTGTGGACTCTTAGTTCTGCGAAGTGGCCTCCTGTTTCAAGGAACATACCACAATTGGGTGATCGTCATGATGAATGGATTGATTCCTTGCATTCCTCCCACATTCATATGCTCCCTGGTCCGGTTTAAAATTCTCATGATCAGATTTTATATTTTTACCAAATCAAAAACAAATGCAATTTGTTCTGATTTTACATCTGCTCTTTCAGAATGTTTCAAGGTGGTCAAGTTTGATCCTCAATATCTTTTGACGAATGTGGAATAAAGGAAATCCCTCTCACACACATAATCAGTGTACCTAAATGATTTAGTGTGTTTAGTGGCAGTTTCCTAGAAGGTGATTTGACAATTTTTCGAGGTGACTTGGTGTGCTCGAATTGATTTCTGATAGGTGAAATTGTAGAAATGCCTAAGTGAGCCACTTTGACAATGAATATCTTGCACCTTGAGATTTATTTTTTTGAGTTGTTTGTTGCACTAAATTCTTGGGTCAAATGTCTGCATGCCTGTATGTTTTTATGACTTTAGGAGGTTGTTTAACTAGTTTCCCAGGGCAATTCTAGAGGCCATTTGACCTATTTTGACTACAATACAAAGTGCAAGAAAATGAATTTTAATGGTTACCCATTTCAAAATTTTCACCTCAGATGCATTCAAAGGTAGCCTCAATCCAATTTAGGGTAAAACTTATTTCAAAATGATTTTTTTTTAGTCGAGCCCACATGGGGACCTGACATGTGTTACACAAGTTGATGACAACTTACTAGTCAAGAGGGCAACAGTTCATGAATTTTAAAGTTCCTAAAAGGATACAAACAAGGAAAATATGAAAGGGGTAGTAGGGAATTTTGATTATATGTCCAGGTTAAGCATTTTGGCTAATTACATAACCTACAAAGTGCCATTTATTGGCCTTTGTAAGAGAGGAAAACTTGATAAACCCGTTGAGATTTGGTTGATCATTTGCAAAAGGGTGTTTTACAAGATCCTAAAAAAGTTAGGTCTCAATTTCATAGCATATGGTCATGTGCTCAAACATCTTTGTGAAATAGGTAAAACTCAGAAAGTAGAAGAGGATTTTGGAAAGTTGCTTAAAAGAGGAGATCTTGATTCTTCAAGCTTTGAAAATATTAGCCTTGGTCATTGCAAGGAGGGCACACCTGAGGAAGGTTTTGAGTTTCTCAAAATGGCTAAGCTTTACTTTAAGCTTTGAAAAGGTCATTGCAAGGAGGGCACACCTAAGGAGGTTTTGAGTTTCTCAAAATGACGCTAAGGAAAAGCTTTACTTTAAGTGCTGATACATACAATACTTTGATAGAAGGCTATAGAAAAGGACATAGCAAAAGGTGTAAAAAAGGTAGCATTTGCAAGCATACCTACAATGTTTTTCTCTTATATCGCCCATAGCTAATAAGTTCTCCATGTCCTACAACAAATTGGAGATGTGTGTTGGCTCTCCTTTTATTTCCACTCATCGCTATTTGATGGCTCTTTTCCATATTATATTCGTGATGCACGATGCTCTCCATCGCTATTTATATTTTTGATTGGCATTAGAGATGAGCGATGAAAATGTTTGCAAAGTTTGAGTGAACGTGGAGATTTAATTTCAAAATAATAGCACAGGGGTAAAGTTTTTTACAGCCCAAGTGATAAAATTTGAACCTCCATAAATTGAAATCAAGTTTTGTTTAAGTGGATGGAAAATGATTTTGAAGAGGCCTAGGTAAACATTTTTATTTCCCAATAAAGTGAATTAAATAGAATTCAAAGTGTTGGGCAGGAAATAAAAGTATTTCACAGAGATTGTTCAAAGTGAAATAAGAGACTTTGTATTGTTGGGTGTGTGAAAGTGAAAGATGAACAGGCGAAATGGAGAATTTTTACAGCGAAGGGTTTTTCATAGCAAACAAAATATTCTCTACAGCAAGGCATTTTTCAATGTGGATAAAGAGAAAATGATGAGAATGATGAGTCTTCCCGAAAGGGAATATTTTTCTGTTATAGGGAAAGTCAAGCATTAAGCAAGAGTCAAAGGGAAGATGGGATTCTTCAAGCGGTGAAGGAAGTTACTGATCTATGGACTTGAATGTGTCAGATGTCTTTGCGAGATCTCCACTTAGGGTTTTCATTTTCCCTTAAGTGTTGTTTTTTGTTCCATTTCTGGAATGTTTTTTTTGTAATTAGTTACAAAGAACATTTGGATGAGAACACAAAACATTTTGGAGTCAAGTTTGATATTGTTTTACTCTCCTATGTACTAGTTTTACAAATTATGAATAATACAATCAAGGTTGTCTTATTTGTCTCTATCGATTTCAAATGGATGTGTGGCTCTATTCTTGTTTATTAATTCAACGAATTAATGTAGGCACTTGAATATGGCTATAAATTTGTATTAAACTAAGTGCTAGGATGCCAGTAAGAAGTAAAGATTAAGACACAATGTTGAAGTACTGTAATGCAGCATTTAAGAGCTTCATATAATGTCAGGTGGGAGGATTGTTATTAGATTATGTGGGTGTTTAAGTTGAATCTGTTCCAAGGATGAGGCACTAATCTAAGTGTGCTATTCATGTTACATTTGTTGTTTAATTTAGGAGCTAATCACAACTTATAATCAATTTACTTATCAGTCTTGTTGTGGGTGTGTGTGGAATTCAATGAATCATATCTCTCATGTTTAATGTGTACATTGCAATGAAGGTTAGCCATATCTTCAAGGTGTTGTGTATGTTAAGCATATAAAGGAGAATTATATGTTTACTATGTGTTTGATATTGTGGCACACAAGTATCTAAAAGCACATTGTTGGGATTACCCTCCTAGATTTAACACAACCTGAAGTGCAAGGGAGAGGGGAAGAGAGAGAGAAGGGAGGGTGGGAGAGAGAGGGGGTGGAGGGAGAGTTAAAGAGGGATAGTTGAGATAAATAGGAGAAAGAGAGAGAGGGTGAAGAGAGATATAAAGAGGGGGAGGGAGAAAAGATGAGGGAGGGAGGAGAGAGATGGGGAGAGAGGGAGAGAGAGAGAGAGAGAGAGAGAGAGAGAGGAGAGAGAGAGAGAGAGAGAGAGAGAGAGAGAGAGAGAGAGAGAGAGAGAGAGAGAGAGAGATTGAGAGAGGGAGGAGGGTTAGAGAGAGCTACCGAGACAGAAGGAAAGTAGAGAGGGAAGGAGGATGAGGAGAGGTGTGATGGAGAGAGCAGGCAGAGTGGGAGTGCACTGGGAGATAGACAAGTAGAGACTACTGAGCAGATGGAGGGAGAGCCTGGTGGTTGCGCTAAGAGAGAAGTAGAGAGGTAAGGAGGAGGATAGAGATATTTAGAGAGGGAAGGAGGGAAGGAGATAGAAAGAGGTATGTAAGGTTATGTTAGATAGAGAGAAGTAGAGAGTGAAGGTTGGTGGAAGGAGGAGAGGAGAGAGAAGAGGGAGGGAGAGGTAAAGAGGGATAGTTGAGATAGAAGGAGAGAGAGAGAGAGAGGTAGGTAGAGAGAGGGCAAGGAGAGATAGAAAGATAGGGTAGGGAGAGAGATGAGAGATAGAAAGAGGGGGAGGGAGGGAGAGATAGAGAGAGAGGGAGGGAAAGGTAGGGAGAGAGAGTAGAGGGGGAAGGAGAGAGAGAGAGGTGATAGAGAGATGTGATATAGAGGGAAGAATGTAGAGATATTGAGAGAGGGAAGAGAGGGAGGGAGGGGGAGATAAACAAGTATAGAGGGATAGGTAGGTAGAGAGAAGTAGAGAGGGGAGGAGAGATAAAGGGATATGTAGGGATAGAGAGAGAGAGAGGTAGGTAGAGAGAGGGAGGGGAGATAAAGAAAAGCATAGAGGGAAGGAGAGAGTGAAGAAGAGGTGGGGAGGAAGGGAGAGAGGTGATAGAGAGAGAGGAGGGAGGGATAGGTAGTGAGAGAAAGGTGAGCGTTGAAAGAATGAAGAAGGAACCCTTTAATGTGTTGTCATTGATGTCAACATTGATTATTGATATTTACTCTAATCTGGTGAACATAATAAAGATATCTTAATCTAGTATTTAGGTCTACAATTGCTCGATTGATAAGATCTTATGTAGTGATAATATTTTATTCCTAACTATTATGTGCATCTATGATCAAGATTTCAGTTGTTTTGGATGTACAGTTTGAAAGTTATAAGAGATAAAAGTTTGGCATACAGTTTTGGCCTTGTATAGTGTAAATGGGTTTGAGTAATCCAGTCCACGTTCCTCTGGTGATTGGGACCAGTCTTTACAATTTTGGGAGATTTTTTACAAGTTTCAGTACACTATATATTCCATATGGCATGTGCTTATGTCATCGAGTTGATTGTTGGTCAATTGATCAGTTAGCTTATTTTGTGATTAGGTCCAATTCCTGGCTGACCTAATGCTTGATATATGTTGTGGAGATTAAATATGTATTGCAGATATTAGTGAGCTCTATTTTAGTTCCATGTTGACCTAAATCAAGTGTTGCATCTTTGGTATGAGTGCAAATATTTTTTTGATTCAAGTATGGAGCTAACAAGGAAATTTTTAATTTAATTTTGGAATACATCTAATTGGGCCAACCTAATTGATGTATGTGAATGTAGTGGGTATATATGTAAGAAATTTTGGAGAATGTGGAACCAAGATGATATGTGATATGATGCAAACATGCAAATTTATATGTGTGTGATCTGAATAGTAGTAGATATATTGTGAATGTTGAGCGATTGTAAAGTAGAGTAGTGTTTTGTGCTTTTTATCAAATATAGTGCATAGAGACAACATTTAAAGCTTCAAATTGACTAAAATCAGCACAAGGAAGGTGCATTTTATATTAGTTCACATCCTAGTTGTGTGTTCATTTCTATTTTATATCTATCTTTTTGTGGTTGTGAGCCCTATTGGACGGTGTGTCTTTGCAGTGAGCCTTTGTAATATCTTATAATTGGTTATAATATATTGTGAGTTAATCCTCACTATGGTTTTTCCCTTTTTGGTTTTTTCACATGAAAATCTCGGTGTTCATGTGTCACATGATCTTGTGATTGTTTCATACTTTCATTCATTGTTATAGTTACATATGTTTTGTTAATTGGATGGATTATGATCAAATGGTTTAAAGGAATACTGATTCACCCCCCCTCTCAATATTTTGGTTGTTCAACAATTGTTATCAGAGCTTGGTTCCTTTTAAGAATCCTAACAACTTGAGGAAGATCTTTGAGATTGAACACATGGTTGATAAAGAGTTTTCAAATATTACTGCTAAAAGTGATTGTATGACTGATAAAGAACTCCAAGTTGCTCCTTAAGATCTTGACTGAGTTGACGGTGAAATTTTTTTTGAAGGAAAACCCAGAGGAAGCAAATGAATGTATCAAAAAATTGAGAGAACAAATCAAGAAGTTCAGAGAAAGACATAGAGAAGTCAATGAACAATTGAAGCAAGAAAATGAAGACATCACCAAACTAAAAGTACAAGTGGAAGAAAAGAAAAGAATTGAGGAATGTCTAAATGCAATGGTACAAAGCAAGACTAATGAATTCACAAGACTTGAACAAGAAGTGGTAACTCTAAGATAAAATCTTGAAAAAGCAAGAGTTCATGAGGAAAAATTCAAAACAAGTACTACAATGCTTGATGAACTAATTGCGGGACATAAACTATCTAAAGATAAAAGTGGTTTGGGACTCAAAGAAGGAGAAATATCAAAGGAAAATCATACTCTTAACAAGGTTGAAAATCAAGAGAAGACTCAAGGAAATGGAAAAAAAATCCGAAATCAAAGAAACAATGCTAGAAGGCCCCCTATCAGACAACCAAATGCTCAAAGGTACCCATCTTTTATTGGTATTTGTTTTTCATGCAATAAATTTGGACATAAGGCAATAGAATGTAGAATTAGAATGAATCAGAATGTTGGATCCTTCTCTAGACAATATTTTTCATGCAATAAATTTGTACATAGATTTATTGAGTGTTGAATTCAAATGATGAATATATATAATGTTGGTCGAATGGTTCAATCTTTCAATGATTACTGTTATACATGCAATGTATTTGGAGATAAGGCTAACTAGTGTAGATCAATATTGAATAGAGGTCAATTTGGTTAGAAAAGTTTTTATATGCCACAATTGCAATAAACCTGGACACATTTCAAGATTTTGTAGAAGTAAGAATGGAAGGCAGACTAATCTAGGAAAGAGGAATGAACTTGTGAAGAAAATTGATCCTATAGAAGTAAAGAAGGAAATGGAGAAATTTTGGAGAAATAAAGAGGAATATGAGAACAAGGATGAATCAGGAAGTACAAACGTATTTGTACGTCTCTCTGGTGTAGGTGATTCTCTTAAAAAATTAAACCTAGGCATGGGCTTGGGAGGAGAAATAATAGAAAAATCTAACAACCCCTTAGAAATATGAGGTGTCAAGGAGTGACACGAAGATATATGGTGAAAAATTACATGCTTAGGCTTTTAGAAAAGAAAGTGACAAAAAATATGCAAATTTGAAGAAATGTGAAGCATTTTAGGGTTTATAGTGTATCAGTGAAGGGTTTATCAAATTTTTGGAAATTGAATCATTTAATGTAAAATTAGGGCAAATCGATTTTTTTTTACTAAGTCAATTTTAATCACATTTTTGCATTTGAAGAAAGAAAAATGAGTTGAAGGAGATTTGAAGATGATTCAAAGCAATTTGGTGCAAACCCTAGAACCTATTGTGCACATAAAAGGAGGAATTTGATAACAAAACCTATTAGGAATCCTATTACGAAAAATGCCTCTATGATGATAGGTCACAATATTTACTTCGAAAATAAGGAGAATTCGGTTTCGACCACTCCTATTTATGTTGCACATGAAATGGTAGTGAATGGGAAGGATTTTGATCCGTGTTAGTTGTTCTAGCAACAACTTCTTGAGAATCTAAAGCAAACTAGAGAAAAGAAATATGCCTTTAAGTTTGGAACTTTGGTAACGTGTTTATTGTTTTACTTCCTAAAAGAGCTTCCTGGAAGAAAGGGTATTGTATAGGAAAAAATTAGACTTGTGGGACATCAAATCTTTGATTATATGCACAACTTAGAAAACTTTAAAGCTCAGGATGGTGCTTTGACTGCATTCTATACAATGTTTAAGAAGAATATGCATGAAAGGGAGAGAATTCCCAAAAACTTTTAGAAAATATGCAAAGGAAATTACTTTTCTTGTTTCAACTGATGAGTGTATAGTTGATTCTATTGAACCAACAACAGCGTGGATTGAGCCTCTTGGCTATGAAGTTTTTGAGAATGAGGTTAATGGTTATGTGGATTTATTGCTCAAGAGTCAAAAGGACCTCTCTCAACCAATACATGGGATATATGAAGAAAATCCTATAGAAGTACATTTGGAATTGAAGAAACCAAAAATCAAAAGGAATGCAAGGAAAAATAGTAGAACAATGGGCTAGAAGAGAACATTTTATAGAAAAACAAATCAAGGAGGACAGAGCAATAGAAGGTAGTATGGCAGGTGAAACCTCTAAACCAAGAAGATTAGTTTGAACATCTTCCACCCCTGCCTTTACATTACCTAAGTCCCCTGGAGCTGTTGTAAGAGAAAAGAAGGTGGAGCCTAGTACTCCCATAATTGAAGAAGTTACTGCACCCTCCAGACCTAGTACAAAGACAAGAGGAAGAATGTGCCTCTGTTAGCAACCCCTGTTGCCTCTAGAAGAAGAAAGAAGCAAAAATAATTTAGGGAAAATAATTTAAGTGCTATTGTTGAAGAAGAAATTG
Organism: Sequoia sempervirens; assembly: GCA_007258455.2. Taxonomy (NCBI): domain Eukaryota; kingdom Viridiplantae; phylum Streptophyta; class Pinopsida; order Cupressales; family Cupressaceae; genus Sequoia; species Sequoia sempervirens. Next base: position 6,309 of record VDFB02279213.1, on the reverse strand, counting down.
AGCTTGGGTTGGAACACTAAGAACAACTAACAAGGAAGAGAAGAATCAATGCTACTACAAGCAATGAAGGTGCTTCACAAGTAGAAAGCATCGGAGCTAAGAAGATGAAAGTTGAAATTGTGGACACTTTCGAAGAAGAAGAAATAGAAAGAGAAAAGGAGGATTTCACTATACATATCCATAAGAAGCCTGAAAAGAAGAAGAAGAAGAAGTCAAAGGAAGGCTCCTCCAAGAAAAAGAAAAAGAGGTCAAAAACACCACCAGTAAGAGCCCACACTCCGATGAAGTTAGATGTTTTAGTTAGCAATATGTTAGAGTTTGATGATTTTTTAGAAGCCATTGCAAAGCTATATTAAGAAGTGGATGAAGAAGATAAGAAAATAATCATTGAAGCTATCATTCAGTATATAATTGTTTTGGAGGCTGATATGAGTAGCATCAAGAAGAAGATTCGTAGAGTCATGCGAGATGCCTTGATTGAAAGAAGGCATGAATATATTGAAGCTAAAGATAAGATGAAATATAATGCCTTGGAGAAATTTGGATCCTCCTTATATGAGGATGAAAAGGCTACCTTGATAGAGGTGTATACTAAATAATTTAGAGTCAAACAGTCACCATTTTTATGGGAAGAGAAAAGGAACAAGTGGAAAAATTGAAAATGAAAGAGTTAGAACTGTTAGAGATATTGTAGAGAAATTTGGAATGATTATTGATTCAACATCCAGTACCACTCAAGAGAAGGAGAACGGAAAAGAAAAGGTCACTGATGCAGAGGAAAATCTTCTTGTTACAAATTTACCAGTTTTCAAAGATGGCTTAGAAGAGAAAGAAGTAGATGATCATATTATTGAAGCAACTCCATTGTTTAATGATATAGAGAATGTGGTGTCCTCACCACCGCCAGTAGAAGAAATGCATGCTTCCTTGAAGACTTCTGCTCCTCTGGAAGATACTAACAAGGCCACTGGTGCTAATGATGAAAACTAGAGTGTAGAATGGAAAGAATAAAAGAATGTTGATGATGGTACTTAGGACTACTCTGTCAACAAAATGAAGATACAGGAAATGAAAATAAATATAATAAAAATGAGGATGGAGAAGAGGAACAAGGAGAAAAATAAGAGAACAATAAGAAAGATTGTGAGGACAAGGTGGAGGATGAAGATAAAGAGAAGCAAACGGAAAATCCCTCTGGTGAAGAGGAGAAAGAAGAGAATGAAGAAGATGCAAAAAAGACCATGGAGCTACCCAAGTCCTTCAGAAAATCTTCTAGTAATCCTCTCAAGGGTCTTTTGTCCAAATGGATAAGGTTCCAACCGATAATTCCTCCATAGTTGTTATAGTTCTCGATTTACCAAGGAAGTTTGGATCTTCAAAAGATCTCACCAATTCAGAAGTTGGACCTTGGAGATGTCTTTCATGCCTCCAAAAGAAAAGAAATAATAGAGACACATCAGAAGGGAAGAAAATTGATAAATGAAGCCATCAAGACTATGTAGGATGCTACTCTTGGTACTACAATTGATAATTCTTAAATTACCTCAGTGTAAAATGTCAAGTTTTTAGTTGATTCTCTTAAGGAGCATGCCTCTAATATAGAGGAACAAACTGAAAAAGAAGTTGAATCAAGGTTTGCAGAGAAGAGGCTACTTTAGCAATAGGATAGATGTGCATCTAGTATCTACACATAGCAAAGTGAACACAAGCATAAAGGAGGTGCAAGAATGTGAAGATGGGGCTAAAACTTTATTTTTTTCTTGTATGAGGTGGCCAAATGCCACTCAAAGAATTGAGGACTTAATGAACTCAATTGAGTCACAAATAACTAATACCTCTGGAGCCTATGACTCAGCACAGGACAGAGATCATACCTCTTGGATTGCCATCACAAAGCTAAAGAACATGTTTTTCATATTGCAAAGATAGAAAGAAGACATTATAAGGCGATTTGGACAGCTTGGGCACTTGGTGAAGACCAAGCACATACCAGTGTCAAGTGCCCTAACTGATGTAGAGAAGATTACAGAGATAAATCCAAATCCAAGAACTTTGAATGAGGGAGAGGAGAATATTGTAGAGCTAGAGTCACTGTACAAATCACTTGCAACAACCAAAAATACATGGAATGAAGGGAAGTCTTCTTGGAAAGCAATTCTTAAGGAGCTTGAAGGTGCCTCCTCCTCTGGTTAAACATTTCTCACTTATACACTCTTTCATTGTTTCAGTTGCTTTTAGTTTTTTATTATATATACAATTGGTTCAAATTTTTGGGTTAACTGCATGAAGGGGAGTCAGTACATTTAATTCAATTGTTCACCTGTACATATGCATCAAGTTTGAGCTTACATGTGTGCTACCAACACACCCTTTGTCTTTGATGTTAAAGGGGGAGAAGTTAGGTGATGAGAGATGATTTTGGAGAAGTTTATTGACTGAAGTTTTTGGAGTTTCATTTTTGGCACATGTTTTAATCAATGACAAAGGGGGAGATTGTTGAAAGAATGAAGAAGGAACCCTTTAATGTGTTGCCATTAATGTCAACATTGATTGTTGATATTTACTCTAATCCAGTGAACATAATGAATATATCTTAATCCGATATTTTGGTCCGCAATCGCTCATGTGATAAGATATTCTTATGTGGTGATAATATTTATGTTATTCCTAACTATTATGCGCATCTATGATCAATATTTCAACTATTTTGGATGTATAGTTTGAAATTTATAAGTAGCAGAAGTTTGACATATAGTTTTGGCCTTGTATAGTGTAAATGGGTTTGAGTAATCTAGTATGTGTTCCTTCGATGATTGGAATTAGTCTTTACAATTTTGGGAGATTATTTACAGGTGTCAGTACACTATTTATTCTTGTTGGCACATGCTTATGTGATCAATTTGATCATTGGTATTGGTATTTATTTTGTGATTAGGTCCAATTCTTGGATGACATAAAGCTTGATATATGTTGTGAAGATTAAATATGTATTGTGGATATCAATGAGATCTATGCCTAAATCAATTATTGTATGTTTGGTTTGAGTGCAAAGATGTTTTTGATTCAAGTATGGAGCCGACAAGGCAATTTTAATTTAATTTTGGGCTACATCTAATTAGGCTGACCTAATTGATGTATGCAGTTGTAGTGGGTATATGTAATAATTTTTTTAGAATTTAGAAGCAAGATGATATGTGATATGATGCAAACATGCAAATTTGTATGGGTGTGATTCGAATAATAGCAGATATATTGTGAATGTTGAGCGATTGTAAAGCAAAGTAGTGTTTTGTGTTTTGTAATAGATATAGTGCATAGAGACAACTTTCAGAGCTTCAAAGGAACTAAACTTAGCACAAGGAGGTGCATTTTGTATCAATTCACATCCTAGCTATGTGGCCATTTTTGTTTTGTATCTATATTTTGTGGCAGTGAGCCTTTGTAGTATCTTATAACTAGTTATAATATATTGTGAGCTAATCCTCAGCATGGTTTTTCCCTTTTTGGGTTTTCCACATAAAAATTTTTACTCGCTCATTGAATTTTGAAACAAATTATATTTAATAAACTAGACTCCATTCTACATGTAATTAAAATGATTTTTGATTAGTTTTCAGAAAAATTAGGGGGGTTCATGCTGAAATTTCAACTTTTCAGGATGTGTCCACTTCAAAAATTTATAAAATATTATATATTCATTAAAAAAATTAGCTGAAAAATTAGGATAAATTATATGGTGTTAGCTAATTTCTCACTATTCGAATTTTTGATATTCTAAAACTATCCATATGTAAATGTAAAATTATCCTTAAATTTTTATTTCATGCATATAGTTTCTTTGGCAAAGAAAAAGGAAGAATTCACAAAAATACATTCCAAAAAGTCATGCACTTCATTTAGCGAACACCAAATTTGGCACTTGCCATTTATGGGTTGCACTGGGAAATACCACCCCAAAGGATTGGATTTTTCCTTGGGAAAGGGGTTGGATGACCATTTCATGCCAAGGACGTGATTTTATGAAAGGGTAACAAAATTTTACACATTTTTAGTCGTGCTAACTATTTGGTTTGCACTTCTTTCAATCCAAGTTTATAAAAAAACCGTGATGATGCTACGCTCTCTCTTACCTATATAACCATATATTTTTTTAACATTTTGATTATGTAAATGTTTTCATCAATAAATTCTCTTGTTAGTGCGTCTGTTTGTTTTAAAAAGCCAACATGTGCTAGTTTTGATAGAGATGTTTACTCATTCATCAAATTTTGAAATAAATTACAATTTATAAACTAGACTCCAACCTACAAGTAATGAATTTTTTTATTTTTTATTAGTTTTCAAAAAAATTAAGGGGGGGTACACTCAAATTTAAACTTTTTAGGATGTGCCCACTTCAAAAATTTATAAAATATTATATATTCATTAAAAAATTAGTTGAAAAACTGGGATAAACTACATGGTGTTAGCTAACTTCTCACTATTCAAATTTTTGAAATAATGAAAAAAAAGCTTTTTAGGGAGGCCATTTTTGGTGTCCCCCCTTTTTGAAACCCTTAATCTTCATTATTTAAAAAAAATTGTAGCTTAAAAAGTAGATTCAGAGCACTACAACTCTTGATCTTGTTGCATCTTCAAATTCTAATTGCAACTATCTTCATTTTCTCTTAACATCAGAATTTGATGATTTTAGAAAAAAAGTGGCATCTTAAGAGCCATTTTTGTGTCACAACTTGGTGCAGTTACCCACAATTCTCTAAAAAGTAGCATATACTCTTTAATTTACTCAAAAATATATATTTCTACCTTTAACTCCCTTGGTATTTGAGGACTTGAACTACACAATTTAGCAAATTCCCTAAAGTTATTTGAGAACATCATATTCTTACACAAATTCAAATTAAAGACAAAATTTTCATAGTCCATAATATTAATATATGTGTTTCTAGAGACTAATTATATGCTCAATTACAAGAAATTAAGTTGAACAAGTTTTAGATTATAGAGTTGTCTCAAATTGTATCCACAAGTTACAAGTTCATATTAACATATCATAACTATATTTGCACATGCAAAGATCATTTCTACACTCATGAAAGTGAACCTTGATATTGCATAATGAAATTCATAGATCAATAATGGATTATAAAATTCTAAAACCTCAACAAATAGTTTCATAACCTCTAAACAAAAATATCTACATGAGAAATAAATTTATCCACACATTTCATTTATTTGATTCTATACATTTATTAAAATATTTAATTTGACTTTTATTTTAATTATATATCCTTTGTTTTAAATATAAATTAATCACCAAGTAAATTACTTTAATTAAAATTTATCTATGTGAAAATCATCATGAAAATAATGGACATGTCAACAACCAAAATTTCCCTTTCCGTTTTATGAAGTCTTGTGTAAAAAAATGATAAGGTTCAACAGTTCTCCAATGTAACTTCTCCTAATAGAGACAAGTGATTAAATTTTTTTGTTTGTGATCAACATGCATGTCCTCCTCTTGATTTTTTGGAAGAATATATGGAATATCTTCCAATCCCTTTATCCTTCTCAAGATAATAGGAATCAAAGGAAACATTAAAAACAGGGATTAATAATGTGGATATGCACTCTTGTGTATGTCGCAGTTCTTCTAAACACAATTTAAATTTTGTGTAACCACTTGGAAAGTTTGGAAGGAGAATGAAACTATTATTATAGTCTTTCTTTTCTTTCTCAATTATTTCTTCTTTGGGTGGAATTTTGTTTTAGAGTAAAGTAGGTTGATGGGATTCAATGAGAGTAATTTTGAAAAATATTGTATCATTTATATAGATTAGTAGTATCAATTATGATAACAATTAACCAAAATTAAGCACAATTGTTGGTTTCACATTGTGGATTTTTAATATTTGTAACATTTCTTCTATTTAGATTTTTGTTAGTATTATTATATTATACCTAGCCTTATGTTTACTTTTAGTCATTTTTTATTCTTATTTTCCTTGTAAGTTTAAGAGTAGGGAATTTGTGTATTATCTTTGGATTCATATGTTTTAGATTAGTTTATTATGCCCATATTTTTTAGAAGGTTGGAAACTATAGTCAAAAATATAATTATATAGTGAAATTGTTAGTTTTGCATGTATAGTGCCATTTTAAATATTATCAAAGAGACATAGAGATCATGTGGCATTATATGGTTTTCCATGCTTGATGATGAAATGTATCAAATTGGTGAGAAAAGAAAGTAGACTTTAATAGATTAAGTGCATACAATAGGAAGTAAGATAAATTACAATCTTCACA
>VDFB02279212.1:0-26518 GCA_007258455.2 Sequoia sempervirens | reverse complement strand
GTGGCAAGTTCTGAACTAGGGGAAGCACCAAGTTCAACACTCTTTTTAGGAGATTTTTCATTTAAGCTCATAGGAGAGGAAAAAAATGTATTCAACTCATTATGCACTTCATCAATCATTGTAATGTCAATGTCATCATCTAGATTAATCACAACAGGAGGTCAAATGACAATGTCCATGGAAGGTTCTTGTTTATGTTGCGGTGAGGGTATAGATTCATGCATTGCTTCAAGTAAGTTGGGATTTTTATTTTTGTTGTTGTTGTCTTAGTTTGTAGCATACGAACAATAGCACAATGTATACGCCTACACTCTCTAGCTCTTTGATTTCATTTCATTCTATTGACAATTTGTGTTTGTGTAAGAAAGGGTTTGTCAATCATAGGTTTCTTCTCTTCCTTGGGAGGAAAAAAAGAAACAAAAAGGGGTTGTTCAACCACTTTCTCTTTAGCTTTTTAAACTTGTTTGATTTAAGGAAGCTCAAGAAGATTGTTTTGGTTATCTCGTGGTCTCTTATAAGAAATTGCAGGAGGATTTGTTATAGGTTTTTCTTGGATGTTTGGAAGGGCTTTCGGTTCATTCATTGTTTCGTCAAGGATAGGTTGTTCAACTATAGGTTGAGGCATGTTTTGAAGGGATAATTTTATGATATGCTTTTCCTTGAACTTTTGATATGATTTGAAAAATAATTCCTCATGAGGTTTAATAGGTTCCATAGGCTCAGTCCAAAAGAAATCGAATGAAAAGTTCCCTTAGGAAGACGTAGGATTAAACCCACTATGATGCATAGTAAAGATATCATTTCCAAATGGAAAATTTAAACATTTATGCACAACTGAAGGGACAAAATTCATGGATGAAGCCATGGATATCCTAACTTCACATGAAATTGGTCCAATTGCAGGATGATGGTGAATGAGACATTTAATGTTTTCAGTCCAACTTTTAAAGGGAGATCTATGGAGACAATCGTAGGACAAGAAAAACCATTATGCATCTCGATCCATTATTTTGTTTTATCATATGTATCCTAGTATAGTTCATGGACAAACAAAAATTCTTCAGTGATCACATTCTCTCCACAAAAGTAATCAATCAATATCCCATTAGCGGGAGTATGATTGATTCGACCAGCTATGTAGAGAGGACCATCAGGTGCACGTTTAAGTATGTTGTTTTGTGAGTAAGTAATATCAAAAGGATTTTTAGTTGAGCCCTTACGAGGTCTAGCTTTGATAAATTCTATCATTTTAACTGTTTATCCATATTTTCATTGTTTATGTTTTCATCATTCGTGTCAACATTCATCACATTATTCTTTGTTTCACTAGCTTTGACAAATGAAATAGTGTGCTTCGACATGGGATTGGTAAAGATTTGTAAATTTTGGTTAGGAGTGACTACAAACTTATTACCTTGATCATTCACACCTCCAATTTCAGTTGATTATTGTCAATAAGGTCTTGCACAAGATGTTTAAGATGCTTACAATATTATGTAACATGTCCATTTTGTTGGTGATAATGACAAAAAGAGTTTCGTTGAAAGTCTTTGGGAAATGGTATGTTAGGATCATGCTCTTTAATACGAGGTAAGGTAAGCATATTCTTTTTGATAAGCTACAACATGATATTATGAAGGGTATCGGGTAGAGGACTGAACTATCTATTCCTATCCCCAAAATATTTAATCATCTTTATAACAACCACTTGATTATTGGTTTGTTGACTTGGTTGAGAGGAATTCAGTTGTAAAAACCCTTATTCTGCTTCTTGAAAGGTTGGTAACTATTTTGAGTTGTGGATTTGGAATTTTCAGGTGACTAGGGGTATTTTTCACATCACGACTGCAAGTCATATTTTCATAATCATGAAGGGTTGTACATAACTATGTAAAGGATGGAAATCTCAACATTTCAAGTTTGCATTGGAGTTTGTTTTGTAAGTTGGCGATAAATATTCATTGAAGGTCAACATCAAGAATCTTAATATTTACTTGTGAATAAAGTGTTTGGTATCTTGCTATGAAATCAATCACTTTCTCATCCTCTTTTTGTTTGCATGTCATTAAATCAACAAGGGTCATCTTAGGACCCATGTGAATATGGAAGTGGTTGTAAAAGGCATCAACAAGTTCATTGAATGAACCAATTGAATTATTTGGTAAAGAAGAGAACCACTCTAAAATAGTATCTTTCAAGGACCTAGGGAATAGCTTATCCAAGAGCTTATCTTCAAATATGAAATCACGACACAAGGATGTAAAAGCAAAAACATGGCTAACAAGATCTCCTTTCCCACCATATTTCTCAAATCAAGGAACTTCTATACCTTGTGGCATTTGTGCTCTTAATATGTCCAAGGTTAGCGGATTGGTTTTGATGTATTAAGAAGGTTGATCATTGTTTTGTTGTAAGGTTGCAACTTGTTGTTGAAGGGATTCCATGGTTTGCAAAAGTGAGTTAAGGAAAGGATCATTGTGATTATAAGATCGAGGGGAATAATGTGGAGTAGTGTATGTATGTGGAGGGAAAGTGAATTGTAAGTTGGTGGAGGTGGATGGTGTAGGAGATATTGTGTTCAAATGGACAAAGCTAGAAGGATTCCCTGTGGAAATACCTAAGGAAGTGTACACATTGCTAGTAGGTATGATTGTTGTGGTAGGTTGAAAGGTTGTGGTAGGTTGAGTACTGGTGTATGTAGGAGTGGACATTGGTATTGAAGAAAATGGAATTAGAGTTCCACCTTGGCTTTGAGTACACCCCAAAGCTTGAGTAGAACTAGGGATGGTTGGGATAGTGTTGTTAACGTTAAGCACATTGTTTGTATGAAGTGAAGTCACGAGAAATTAAGTATGCAAACTATGAGCCATAGAGGGTTGATTATCATCACTATCAGAAAGAGCTAGAAAACCCAAGATCCACAATGAATGAGATATCGTGGGATGAAATAAGCCTCGAGTTGACCCAAGGTGGCCTTTTGCTAAAGTGGTGGAGGGTGGCAGGGACACTTTTGGGTGGCTTTTTGGTGGAACTCCTGGAGGCAGTTCTGGTTGGCTAACTGATATTTCTAAATGGCTTCCATGTTTGGATCTGATGATTTCTCCCCAGCGTGAAGATAAAGACAAGGATGATGATGGCTTTGATCCACTTGATGTCACTCTAGACCTTGCTGTTGTATGGAAAAAATTAGATGACAAGGACCCACCACCCTCTCCTTTCTTTTTTATTATTGTTATAATTTTCTATGTTTTCTTGGCTTGGCCCATGACTTTATGACATTATGACTCTTGGAGTGTGTCTTTTTACCACTCATCTCTTTTTTCTGAATATGAATTTTTATTTTTTATTACGCCGAGAGGCATTCTACAGTGGCATCAATCTATCCGTGTACATTTTTATTTGTTGGATTTATGTTGACGTCCTCCTCCCCGACTATTACAGTGGAAGTGATTAATGGTAGCAATTAGATTATATACGATACAACTCACCATGGCTATATAGATTATATTACATGACTATGTTATTTAACCATTGAAATTACATACTAGGTTCATTTTTACATAAGGCTTATGTTGAACCGAGCCTTAACAAAACCCTTTTAATTTTTTAAAAATTCTCTTAAAACTATATTTGGGCCCTATAATATCTCTTTCGAGCTCTAAATTAAGAAAAAAACCTTGTAAATATGGGGTCCGAGCACCCTTTATCCACAGATTAACACTTGATATGATAATAAATATTACAAATGTCATTTGCAATGTGGAACGCCTCAGTGGCGTAGTGGTGGAGAGAATGTGGGAAGTGGGAGGTTGAGTGTTCAACTCCCACACCTCCCAATATAGCATTTGTTACTCTTTAAGTATAATTCATGCCAAACATATCCTAATTTAAGTATAATTCATGCCAAACATATCCTAAAGAAGGCGTGTGGCTTGATGGTGGAGCATGGGAATAGTAATGTGGAGGTCTCTGACTCGAGTCTCTCCAACCTAATTTTGTTGCAGCTAACCCTGTCTGAGATCAAGTTGACCGCCATGTGGGCTGCCAAGTGTCGCTACATGATTGGTCCACATCATTAGTACGGTCTACTCTGTCAGTACGATGTCATCCTACCACATGTAATCACCAGGATTTTTTCATGTCAATGGTACGGTTTCCATGTCAGCTACTGACATCATCAGTCAACCTTCCTTTTGCAAACCTTGACCAAAACTTTCACCGGCCATAACTTTCACATACGAGCTTCGTTTTTGAAATCGAATATAGTTCTAAAATCAACGTAATGAGCACTTCAACTTGGCGTCATTCTTACTTGGATTTGAGGTGATAATTTTTTTTCCCTTTTTGACCACTTGATTCACATATTTGACCAAACCTTTGACTGCACATAACTTCTGCATACGAACTCCTTTTGAGCCCGTTCAAGTTACATCAAGATCGTGACATCGTGCTTTTTCCGATGATGTTGATTTGGATAGATTATGAGACTATAATTTTTTAGGTTTTTCAGATACACCTAGATCATGTGGGGACTTTGTAAAATCATTGTTATTTACATTTTTGCCTTATCACTCAAGGGTGTAGGTCTGCACTGAAATTTTGGGGCAATTTTTCAATAGTCTGATAGTTTGCATTGAAACTATAGTTGTTCTATTAGGGGGTGTTGTTATGTGGGACCAATGTAATTTTTTTGATGAATGCAGTCAAATTCAAAATTTATATGATTTTGAAATTAAAAGCAGCAAAACAAGGGTGTTATCCCTTTAGTACAAGGCCCTATGGGCCGTCATCAACATAAACACAGCAAAAACAACCAACACCTGGTCACAGCTGACCAAGAGTAGTCTAAGCCAACAACAGACTTACAACCAAGAGTAGTCTAAGCCAACAACAGACTTACAACCCATTTATGGTGCGAGGACCAAGAGCAACCGAATATATAGAACCAACATCCTGTAGAAGCAAGACAGTAACAGACCTTCCACACAAAAGGCCACAAACCATCTGCAACAACAGACCTGTAGCAAACCTTCCGCTCAAAAAGGATAAACCTGAGCCCAATGTACTCTCAACCACAAAGGGTAGAGAATCACAATTTGCAGAAGAGAAATGTTCTTCCAGAAACACCAACCAACCTGACACCAACCCCAAAACCACCTCAATAGGCTAGGGATCCCCAGAATAGGAGAGTAAGAAATGGAGACCAAGACTACCAAAAAAACCTCCCTCCCGAGCAAGCACATTCCACCTCAATAGGAACCAGCAAAGGAGAGAAGCACCTCCCACCAAACCTACAATCATTCGATCCACCTCTATGGGATCAAAGTACACCTCAATAGAACACTGCAATTGTAGAAACATGCAGTAAGCATGAACATCAGTAGTATATGTCCATAGCTCCTCCCTAGGCAACCAGGTGGAAGAAATAGAGGGAAGGATAGAAAAATCTTCCCAACTCACAACATAACCAACCCAAAACATCATATGACCATCAACACCAACAATAGTTGAAGCATCATCCAACTCAAGGGGCACCCCACAACCAGGGGATAGAGCCCCCTCCCACTACCAAGCATAAGCACCTCCACAACCATTTCCAACAACCTGGAAGCCATCCATGAGCATGAAACCCACCACCACAAAATAGAGCAGGGTCTCTACAACCACCAAAGGAACAACAGATCATTTAGGAAATAACCCATTGAGCACCACTGCAAAAGGGGCCCAAAAACTTGCAACAACCCTAAAATAGAGAACCAACTCCACCAAGGAGCATCAGCAACAGGTCAAACATTAAAAAATTAACTCTAACTTTAGGAAAATAAGCCCAATAAACAACAAAAACTTCTTCCACCAGCAAATAGAGAAACCTCATAAAAGAGGAATCACCAAACCATTGTCGAGGAAAAGGAGATGCCAAAAACCCCCCTAGCAACACAATCAACCTCAACACCCAATAAGTGATGGGCCAAAAATGACCCACCAACCCTAGAAGCCATAGGCTCCACACAATAATCTCCCCAAGAAAAAACCCACATCAGAAACCATTGTCTTCAATGGAAAAGACCTACCAAAGAATAGGGGAATGACACGAGAAGTCCCCCCAAGCATGTCTGTAGAGGCAAACACAACATAGCAGCAACAAGTTGAGAACCAATGACCAACATCATGCACCAGAACAACACCCCACCTACGCTCATCCCACGAAAAGCCAACGAGAGGGAAAGCCATAGGATAGTTGAACTGCGAAGCCACCAGAAAGACCAACAATGAGGAGGAATAAGAGCCTCCAACAAAGAATAGTTCACAAGGTATCCCAAGCCACAGAAAGTGAAAGGCAACCAAGACCAGCCAGGCACCACAAGCTAGCAATGGAAATCGGTGAAAAATGACCCCAACACGGGAGACCAAACAGAACAAGTGCCTAGAGCAGTAAGTTCCATCACAGGGGTCTGCCAAACACACAAACCCACCACATGCAACGATTGTCCCCAAATACCAACAAATAGTAGTCATTTCCATCATCTTCTACATCAGATCCATTGCCCTCATCGTCACCAGAAGAATTCAAAAAACCCCATTCGCTCCCTTTCCCACTCGCCATTTACATAAACTTAGTAGCTAACTATTAAGATAAAATTTATGTGTTCATAGTATGTTTTTTGAGAGGTTTTGGGAGTTTTTGGGATTAAATGTATAAATTTGTTTTGTATCATAGATTTTGTTGGATTTCCTTTACATAATTATAATAGGTTTATATATACTATATGGAAGTAATTTATCAAAATAAGTAATTGAACTATTCTTCAGAAGCTCTTTTTAGGAAATAGATGGTAAAATTGATCTACATCAATTGTTATTTCAATGATTGGTTGCACATTGGAAGAAAGCTTGATAATGTTAGAAAGATTGGGAATTTTCTAATGATTCTATAAATAAGTTTTGGTAGAGATAGAATACATTATAAATAAATTAGTTTAGATTGAATTTAATATTTAAGGTTTGTAATGTTCTTTGTGTTATAAAATCTTTTGACATGCATATGGTGAATGTGTAATAAAATATTTTGACATGAATATAGTGAATGTGTTACAAAATCTTTTGACATGAATATAGTGAATGGTATTATTATGTAGAATTACATCAAACATTATTATGTAGAATTATTATTATGTTAGATAGAAAGAGGGAGAGGGAGAGATGGGGATATAAAGGAGAGATGTAGAGATAGATACAACTTGGGAAAGATGGAGGGGGTGAGATATAGAGATTCAAAGACAAAGATAGGGCAATAAATATATAGAGGGAGAGATAGAAGGAGAGACAAAGAGGGAAAGGGATAAATAGAGACAAAAGGAGGGAGACAATGAAAGTGGGGGAGTTCTAGAGAGCAAGATAAAGATATAGGAAGTGATAAATAGAGAGAGGTAGGGAGGGATATAGAGAGAGTAGGAGAGAGTAGGAGAGATGTAGGGAGAGATTGAGTGAATAAGTGAGAGATAGAGATAATGAGATATAAAGAGTGAGGGAGAGGGAGAGATAGAGGAGGAAGAGTGAGAGATAAAGGAGGTGATAGAGATAAGTAATAGAGATAGAGAGGGAGAAAGAGAGAGAGAGGGGGGGAGAGGTAGATATAGGGAGGGGAAAAGAGGGAGTTTGTGTGTGAGAGTGAGAGAAATATATAGAGATAAATATAGGGAGAGAAAAATAGGGAGAGTGTGTGAGTGAGGTAGAGAGGGATATATATATAGGGAGAGAGAGAGAGAGAGGGAGAGAAATAGAGAGATAATAGAGAAGTAGAGAGATATAGAAAGAGAGAGTGATAGGGAGAGAGAGGAAGAGAGAGAGAGAAGATTAGAAAAGATAGAGGGGAAAGAGTGAGAGATATGTAGGGAGAGGTAAGGAGATAGAGATAGGTGGGAGGTAGAAAGGAAGACAGAGATAGAGATGGAAATGGATATGGAGAGAGAGGGAGAGAGAAATAGAGATACAAAGAGGGGGAGACAAAGAGAGGGAGATCTAAAGAGGGATAGAAAGATATAGGAAGTTATATATAGAGGTAGAGAGAGGGAGATAGATATAGAGAGGTACAAATGTATTAAATTAGGATATATATATATATTTATATTAGAGAGAGATGGAGATATATATATATATATATATATATAGAGGGAGAGATATATGTATATCTCCCTAGAGGAGAGAGAGGGAGATATATATATATGTATATAGAGAGATGGATATGATTAGGATTAGGATTAAATTAGGTTAGGGTTCAATAAAAATTCCAAGATAAAGCTTGGAGGGTTTAGGTGCTTGAAGATAGATTAGGATGCCAATGAGGGTTAGGGTTAAGGATTAATTAGGATTGGGGTTGAATTAGGGATAAAGTTAGGGTTGAATTAGGGATAGGGTTAGGGTTAGGGATCAGTTAGTATTAAGCTTCAATTAGGATTCAATTAGAGGTCAATTAGGGTTATAAATAGGATTAAACTTAGGTTGAGGTTTAGTTAGGGTTAGGTTTCTAAAATAAAGCTTGGGTTTAGCATTAGGGTTGGGGTTCAATTAGGGTTTGGATTGTGGTTTGGGTTCAATTAGGGTTAAGATTCAATAGGTTAGGCTTAGAGTTAGGGATCAAGCTTAATTAAGGTTGAATTTTAATAGGGTTAGGGTTTGGCTTAGAGTTAGAGACATGTAGAGATAATAAGATAGAAATAGAGGTATTGATGAAAGAAGAAATATTCTAAATTTATTATTGCATATAAAAATATGTTTCTAAATAGTGTGGGCGGTAGGGTGTGGCTCCACCTCCCCGCCACTCTTCCAAGATTTGAATTCTAGGTGGGATGAGGTGGCCACGGATCTGCTCCTTTGCTGTCAAGCGGCCCCGCAATAATGTTGTCCTTTCCTTTGGCCGAGGGGAGAAGTTGGTGTTTAATGAGCTCGCTTCTTGATTTCCGCAGAACATTGGTGGCCGTCAGGGAGTATGTTTGGTTGCATTCACATTGTCCAAATTGTGACACGTCGGGTACGGGTATCATTGAAATGACTGTCGTTTGGCTGAGTGGCGTCTCACTTCATTCGAAGTGATTATGGCATGTAGGCGGAGGAACTTAGTCCGTAACAAATCTTCATGGCAAGGACGCGATGATCGCCCTGCCATTATTCCCTCTCATGTGCGGAGGCCAGTCAGCTCATCTCACGGGTCTATTTATGGATCTGTTGTTATCTTTTTGTTGCTTTGTATTCGCATTTTGGCATAGTTTCTGTTTCTGTGCAGGGTGCGGTTGACATCATGGAGAGGTCGACAAAGTCAAAATTTACCATTCATATTTTGGTGGATGGTTTGGAATGCTTTGGTGTCGACACTCCGATCTCTCTGGTGGCTACTGAAAGGCAGATTGCCTTTAGGGAAGTCACTGACCAGAGACTAAAGCGCATTTTGTCTGTGGATGATTTGGTGTCGCTGGTTGCGGTCAAAATGATTCTGGGTCTTGAACATCTGCAAAGACGGGAGTTTGCCAGAGATAATGCCCACGTCTCCTCGCGTTTTCTAGCGGTGCTATTGGACTTGGAGACCCCGAAGAAGGTGGCATTGGAGTTGATGAAGCGTTTATTTCGTGTTGACTTGCTTGGTGGCATTGAAGAAACTCTGAAGGCAGCCTTTTTAGGTAAAGGCATTCTGTGTCCGGCTGATTTGTCCCTTTTATGGGATTCGGAGGAAGCTGTTAAAATTTACCCTTTTCTTTTAGATCTCAAAGGGCTTTCCTTGTCGAGGCACAGAAGGCTTGCGGAGGTGGCCGTGGACTTCTTGAAGAATAAACTGAAGATGGTGGAGGTCGAGGGGATGGATTGGTTAGACGGCTTTGTTTGTTTTGTGGAAGTTAACGGTTTTTATGTGAGGGTTAGCCTCTGTGCCTGTTGCTTCATTATCGCTGTTAGCTTTTGTCTCTTTTCGTGTTCTTCGGTTCAATATTTGCAAATTTTGTCTTGCTGGCTGTGGGTCGGCCTATGACCCATTTCTCTATTTCTATGGTTTCCATGACGGGTCTTTTGGTTTTTTTGGGGACTGCTATAACCATGATCTGGTGTCCCGGTCGGGTTGGTGTTTTGGACGGCCATGAGCCATGGATAGTCTTTCCTGCGTTGCAGACGCTTGTATTTTCCTCTATTATCAATATAATCTATTATGTATGTGATCAAAAAAAAAAAAAGTTTCTAAATTAATGAAAAATTAAATAAAAAATATATTCTAAATTTATTATTAAGATATAAAATATATGTTTCTAAATCTAATAATTTAAAACATAAAAAAATGCAATATTTTTTAAAAAATTGAAAAATATTTCAAAAAGGAAAAATCATTAATATTCAATTTTATTCAAAATTAAATATTATAAACGAAGATTTAATTGTACAAAAATAGAGCAACTTAAATATATAGTCTAATATAAGGCATTTAATAATCAGATCACATCTAAAATCAATTTAAAACTAGCAATCACACTTTGGTGTGCAATGGGTGTGTCAAAGATGTGTGGAAGGTAAATTAGGGAAATTTTTGGTCTATTTTTTGCATATATTTGTGCAGTAAAAATGAGGTCAATTGGTAGTCCATTTAGAAAATGGTGTTTGTGCAATAAAGGTTTCAAATTTCAATAGAAAAGTGACAAATTCAAATCAATTATGCATCCACTTAGAAGGATCTACACACAACTAAAATAAAACATCTAAATCAGGAAGATAATCAAGCTCCATTACCAATAGGCTAATGTTGTGCTTCAAATAGGGAGAGAGGGAGAGAGAGGGAGAGGTAGAGATGGAAAGAGGGAGAGATATAGGGGGAAGAGCAAGAGAGAGACAAAGGGGTAAGGAGATAGAGATAGAGATGGTAATGAAAATGGAAACGAAGATGGAGATGGAGGAGAGGGAGATAAATAGAGAGATAGGATAGAGGGATAGATAGAGATGAAAGACATAAATATATAGAGATGGAGAGATAGGGAGTGATAGGGAGAGAATGAGGGGGGATAAAAAGAAAATGATATAGGGAGTGATATATAAGAGGTAGAGATGGAAAGATATAAGGGTAGAGAGACATGTAGAGATAATAAGATAGAGATAGAGGTATTGATGAAAGAAGAAACATAGAGAGATAGAGATAGAGAGGTAGAGAGATATATATGGAGATAGAGGTAGAGATAGGGAGGTAGAAACAAGGAGTGTGTGTGTGTGTGTGTGTGTGTATGCATAAGAGAGAGAGAAAGGGAGATAGTTATGTATAAATATATAGAGAGGGAGGTAGAGGAAGGAGAAAAATAGAGATAGGAGAGATAAGTATAAAGATATAGAAAGGAGTGATAGGGATAAAGGGGGAGAAATGGAGAGATAGAGATAGAAAGAGGGAGATATAGGGATATAAAGGAGAGATGGAGAGATAGATACAACTTGGGAAAGATGGAGGGGGTGAGATATAGAGATTCAAAGACAAAGACAAAGCAATAAATATATAGAGGGAGAGATGGAAGGAGAGACAAAGAGGGAAAGGGATAAATAGAGACAAAAGGAGGGAGACAATGAAAGAGAGGGAGTTATAGAGAGCAAGATAAAGATATAGAAAGTGATAAATAGAGAGAGGTAGGGAGGGATATAGAGAGAGTAGGAGAGAGTAGGAGAGATGGAGGGAGAGATTGAGTGAATAAGTGAGAGATAGAGATAATGAGATATAAAGAGTGAGGGAGAGGGAGAGATAGAGGAGGAAGAGTGAGAGATAAATGAGGTGATAGAGATAAGTGATAGAGATAGAGAGGGAGAGAGAGAGTGATAGAGGGGGGAGAGGTAGATATAGGGAGAGGAAAATCGGGAGTTTGTGTGTGAGAGTGAGAGAAATATATAGAGATAAATATAGGGAGAGTGTGTGTGAGTGAGGTAGAGATATTGAGATATAGATAGAGATGGATGTATATAGGGAGAGAGAGAGAGGTAGAGAAATAGAGAGAGAATAGAGAAGTAGAGAGATATATAAAGAGAGAGTGATAGGGAGAGAGAGGGGGAGAGAGAGAGATTAGAAAAGATATAGGGGAAAGAGTGAGAGATATGTACGAAGAGGTAAGGAGATAGAGATAGGTGGGAGGTAGAAAGGAAGAAAGAGATAGAGATGGAGATGGATATGGAGAGAGAGGTTGAGAGAAATAGAGATACAAAGAGGGGGAGACAAAGAGAGGGAGATCTATGGAGGGATAGAAAGATATGGGAAGTTATATATAGAGTTAGAGAGAGGGAGATATATAGAGAGAGAGGTAAAAATGTATTAAATTAGGATATATATGTATATTAGAGAGAGATGGAGATATATATATAGAGAGAGAGGGAGAGATATATGTATATCTCCCTAGAGGAGAGAGAGGGAGATATATATGTATATAGAGAGATGGATATGATTAGGATTAGGATTAAATTAGGTTAGGGTTCAATAAAAAATCTAGGATAAAGCTTGGAGGGTTTAGGTGATTGAAGATATATTAGGATGACAATTAGGGTTAGGGTTAAGGATTAATTAGGATTAGGGTTGAATTAGGGATAGGGTTAGGGTTAGGGATCAATTAGTATTAAGCTTCAATTAGGATTCAATTAGAGGTCAATTAGGGTTATAAATAGGATTAAAGTTAGGTTGAGGTTTAGTTAGGGTTAGGGTTCTAAAATAAAGCTTGGGTTTAGCATTAGGGTTAGGGTTCAATTAGGGTTTGGATTGTGGTTTGGGTTCAATTAGGGTTAGAGTTAAATTAGGGTTAAGATTCAATAGGTTAGGCTTAGAGTTAGGGATCAAGCTTAATTAAGGTTGAATTTTAATAGGGTTAGGGTTAGGGTTTGCACTTAATTAGGGTTAGAGTTAGGGTTAGATTTATATTAGGGTTAGAGTTAGGAGTTACAAATTAAGATTAGTGTTAGGGTTTGTGTAAGGGTTAGGGTTAGTGTTAGATGATTAATCAGTGTGAGGGTTAGGATTTAATTAGGACTAAGATTCAATTAGGGTGGGTTAGGGTTCAATTGATGTTCAATTAGGGTAAGGGTTCTAGGATAAAGTTTGGGGTAAGGCTTAGGATTGGGGTTAAAATTCAATTAGGATTAGGGTTAGGGTTACAATTATGGTAAGGGTTAAGAGTCAATTATGAATTAATTAGGGATACGGTTAGGGTTTATATTCAACTAGGGTTAGGGTTTAACTAAGGTTAGGATTAATATTCAATTATAATTAGGGTTAAAGTAAGGTTATAGTTAGGGTTCATTTAGGCTTAAGTTTAGGGTTTAATTAGGGTTACAATTAGACTTAAGGTTAGGATTAGTGTTTAGGTTCAATTAGTGTTATAGTTAGACTTAAAGTTAGGATTAATGTTTAGGTTCAATTAGGGTTGAATTTCAACAAGATAAGGGTTACGGTTAGGGTTAGGATTCTAAGATAGATCCTAAGGCTATGATTTGCGTTCAATTAGGGTTAGGGTCAGGAGTTATAAGTTAGAGTTAGGGTTATATTTATATTAAGGTTAGAGTTAAGAGTTATAAGTTAAGATTAAGGTCAATGTTAGAGTAAGGTTTAGGATTAGGGTTGGGGATTAATTACTATTAGGGTCAGGGTTTAATAATGGTTAATATTCAATTAGGGTTAGGTTCAATTGATGTTTAATTAGGGTTAAAGTTCTAGGATAATTTTTTGTGTTAGGGTTGGGGTTATAATTCAACTAGGATTAGGGTTAGTGTTACAATTACCATAAGGGTTCATATTCATTTAGGGTAAGGGTTCAATTGGTGTTAGGATTAGTATTCAATTATAATTAAAGTTAGGTTGGGGTTAGGCTTAATTTAGGTTTAGGGTTAGGTTTTAATTAGAGTTACAATTAGAATTAAGGTATTTATTATAAGTATGATTATGAATAGGGTTGGAATTATTGTTAAGGTTATATTTGAATTAGCATTACAAGTAGGGCAAGGGATAAGATTATAATTCTAATTGTAACACTAAAACTACCACTATTTTTTAATCACCCTAAATCTATAAACTAACACTAATTCTAATTACAACCTTAACCCTAATTCTAACTCAAATTTTAACCCTAATCCTAATCCTAACCCTAACCCTAACCCTAACTTTAACTCTAACCCTAACCCTAACATTAACAATATTTCTAACCCACCCTAATTCTACAACTAACACTAATTCTAATTGCAACCCTAGCCCTAATCTTAATTATGTCTCTTAACATAATCCTCACTATAATCCTAATCCTAGCCCTAACCTTAATTGAAACCCTAATTATAGTTCCAAAACATTAACTCAAACCCTAACCCTAACCCAATCCTAACCATAAACGTAACCCTAACCCTAAACCCTAAACCAAACCCTAACCAACCTCTAACTCAAAAATGAACTCAAAAACCCTAACCTTAAACCCAAAACCAAACCCTAACCCTAAGTATGTGTCTAACTATAACCCTAACCCTAACCTAAACCATAATCATAATTGTAACCATAACCCTAATTATGTCTCTGATAGTATCTAAAACATTAATCGTAACCCTAACCTTAACCTTAACACCATAATTCAATATCTAATCATAACCCTAACCCTATCCCTAGAACTAAAATCCTTACCCGAATCCTAATCCTAGTTTTAACCCTAACCCTAGTTATGATGATAACTTAATCCAATGAGGAAATTAGTTAGAATGGCCATTTCCATTGAAAATAAATAAAAAATATAAATCAAAATATGTGTCAGCTGTCATTGCATAGAGGAACGAAATGTTTTCATTTGATGTTTTTGATGCAGTTAAGGGTAGAAAGAGCTGTAAAAACCACTTGTTAGCCGTTAGATAGATTTTAGTACAGTTTTAATTTATCCATTTCTACAATTTATACCAACATTTGTCCCTCAGAATCCTCGATAACTCACATAACTCATTACAATCTAGATTCAAAGTTTTTAACAGATATCTTTTCCTGGCTTTAGTAATGAGATATGTTCAACATTACTTACCTTCCATTTACTGAAACAAACGTGCATGGGATTTAAAAAATATGACAATGAACTCAAGCATTGAAGCTCATTGGAAATAATGGAATAGAAAAAATTGTATTTGGAGGTTTCCCATTTGCTAGTAAATTCTAGCTATGCCTTCTGCAAAATTCCCTCTTTTCTAGTCTAATAATTTCCCTTTCTGTAATGCATTTCAACATAATGTATAGTCTCAATACCATTTTGTAACATAGACTATAAATTATTGTACTTAGCCATAAAAGGGCTCTGTATGCAACAGATGCAAATAGGAAAAAGGAATCAATAGATTTTAGCTACAAATAATATGGATCCTGGACCCCAACCAATAGAACTAGCAAAACTTACTAAAGTAGAAGAAATGTTGATTACACGTGTTTGTCCAATATTGCAAGTCACACATGCAAGAGGAGGGAAATATAAATACAAAGGACACACAATAAGCTTTCCACAAAATATTGAAAATATAGCAAAGAAATTGCCACATTCTATTAAAGATCTTCCAATCATTATAGTTCGAAGAAAAGATCAACGTGGGACAAATTATCACTTTACAGTGAACATAGACTGTGTCTATAAAGCACTTGAGTATAAAATCATGCATGAAAAGTTCTACGCTGATGTGACAATTGATGCAAATGCTCTTGATGAATTGTCAATAAACTCTGATGAAAATATTTTCAACCATCTCAGAACAGTGCATATAGAATTTCATTCTGATACAAATGAAATTGTTATTATCGGATAGGTTATGGAAAGTGATGAAAGTAATATACTTGATCACACTACATCGATGGCTTCAAGGGCACCTAATGTACAAAGAGAAATGGAGTTGATTCAAGCATGGGTTAATAACCCAAATATAGATCAAACAACATTGATTGATTGGCCAACAATTGATCAATGTTCAGTAAATGAATATAATACATTATGATTATTTGATATGGCTTTTCCAACATTATTTCATGATGGAAGATGTGATTAGAATGAACCACGAATCAAACAAGTCTATCTACATGAATTTGGTAAGCACCTAATTCATTACAGAGATAATTGATTTGGTAAACATCCACGATTTCGGTATTATATAACAAATATGATAATGAGACATCGTGCACAAAATTCAAGTGGAGTATTCATCAAAAGAAGTTTACATGAAATTCCCATCACAATAAGTGAGCTACGTCAACATATGGAAAATATGCCAAAATCACATTTAGCTGACAGATTAATGCGATTTGGAACTACTTTGCGAGGTACAAGATCATATTGGACAAAATGTCATGCAAAATTGACAGACATGCTACATCAGATTGGCACACCTACAATCTTCTTCACATTGAGTGCAACTGATTTATATTGGCCAGATCTACATGCACTGATGCCAGGTACATCACCAACAAATCCACACAAAGCTAACCTTTGGCGCAAACAAAATGTCATTGACTACCCTCATATTGTTGCACAATATATACACTTACGACACTCTCATTTCAGAAAAGAAATACTTGAAAAAGGAATGAAAGTTATAGACTACTGGTGCAGATATGAGTGGCAACATAGGGGATCAACACACATACATGGATTCATATGGATATATGGAGCACCAAATATGGTCAATCTTGATTGGTCTAACAACAAACAATGAACTAATGCTCAAAGATATTTTGACCTTATGGTTCATACATGGAATCCTAGACAAGATAGCCATCAAATAAATATACAAGTATGTTTATATTTTTCCATACAAAAATATAAAATTATATATGTTTCTTCTTCCCTTAAAATATATCCGATTGATAGTTTGAAATTTATACTGCAGACATGCTACATTTTTGGTTTACATCCATGCCTTAAGAACACTAGAGAAATTGTTGATTCAGATATCAATAAAGACTATGAGGAAATTGCAAACACTGTAGAAAGGCATACAATCTGTAGTGAAGGTGCATGCCTACATAAAAGAGCAGGAAGAATGGTTTGCAGGTAAACATTTCAATAAGCACTATTAATCAAGTTATAAACACGTGTTCTTCTAATGTAAGAAATATAAATAAGTTAATATCAATTATATGCTTTACAGGTATAATGCTCCATGGCCATTAAATTTAGAAGGATCTAAATTATACGAAGATATACAAACAGGTGAAAAAAAATTTAATCCTGCAAGGAACGATGATAGACTTAACTCTCACAATCGCTACATATTACAACTGTGGAGAGAAAATATAGATTGGCAACCTGTTTTTTCAAAACATGCTGTAATAAAATATATTGCAAAGTATGTAGCAAAAGCAGAGAAAAGTTCTGAAACATACCAACAAATGTTAATGCGTCTTGCAAATTTAGAAAATGTAAATGATTTAGCTACAAAAGCTTATAAAAAGCTCCTAACTGAAACAATTATAGAAAGGGATATATGAGCTCAAGAAACAAATCACATGCTCTTAGAGCTTCCATTGGTGGAAAGTAGTAGAAAATTTGTCAACCTAAATGTTTCTACAAAATTGTTCAAACGTGTACTTGTAACTGATGAAAACAACACTGAAGAAACAACATCTTTCATTGATGCATATAAAAATAGACCTCTTACTATGGAAGATGTGCCACTTATAGATGTTGCAAAATTATGGATATGTAATCCTACAAAAAAAGGATAAAATAAATGGAATGTAAGAAAAAAAGGAGCCGTTGTAAGAGTGTTTCCAAGATTTCAATCTATTCTTGCACATGACTCAAATAAATGGTTTGAATTTTGCTTCTCAGAACTGTTACTTTACAAACCATTTCATCACATTCAAATAGATATTGGTCACAACAATGAATCCATTATATCAAACTAAGAGAGCTTCAGTTATAATGCATGGCATGTGCAACGAACAATAGTTAATGAAAATATTGAGAACATGAATGATTCTGATATTGAAGACAATGACATTCTCCAACAAAATACTAGAGAGCATGAATGGGAAATTATATCTAGACTTCATCATGGTGAAATTATGCAAATTTCAGAAATAGATATGTTGGGTAGGAGAGATATAGATAAACAAACAAATTGGTCTCATGGGTTTCAAAGTGAACAATACACAAATGAAGCAATCAATTTTGCTACCACTATGAAAACAAATGGTATGTTGATTCATGATGATATACCACAATCTTTCAACTATGAAAAGCTCAATAGTAAACAAGGAAAAGCAGTTAACATTATCATTTCACACTACCACAAAAATCAAAATAATTCTCCATTGTTAATGATAATTCAAGGGACAACGGGAACATGTAAATCATATGTGATAGGCACCATAAGTGAAGCGCTTCAGAATGTTTCAATGCCACATCAATCTCCCTTACTTTTACTAGTACCAACTGGAGTTGCACCATTCAATATAGGAGCAACAACTATACATTCTAAATTGAGAATTCCAATAAGAGAATTCAAAGAACTGGAAGGTGCAAGATTAACAAGTTTCCAAGAGGAAATAGCACATATCAGATACATATTAATCGATGAAATGAGTTTTCTTGGTGAAAGATTGCTTGAGAACATAGATTCTCGACTCCGTCAAGCTTTTCCTCAAAATGCAAATCAAACCTTTGTAGGTATGTGTTTAATTCAAAAATTAGCATCATACATTTTTTTTTATTTTAACAAATTTATTGCACATTTATTTCACATGTACATGTATAAGATATACATTTCAATTTATTATTTATTCATTGTACATCAAGGAATATCTATGATCTTGGTTAGAGATCTCGAACAATTACCTCCAGTTAATGACAAACCACCATAAGAAAGCAAAAGACGAAGCAAATTACTGTGGGAGGAATTCAAAATTGTCATTACTTTAGATCTCATTTTCAGACAAGATGGACTAAATAGTGACCAAGAAAGATTTCCAATCTTCTTCACATTGAGTGTAGCTAACTTATATTGGCTAGATTTGCATGCACTGATGCCAAGTACATCACCAACAAATCCACATGAAGCTCAACTTTGGCACAAATGAAATGTCATTGACTACCCTCATATTGTTGCATAATATATACACTTACGACACTCTCATTTTAGAAAAAATATTTGAAAAAGGAACAAAAGTTAAAGACTACTGGTGTAGATATGAGTGGCAACATAGGGGATCGACACATGAACACGGATTCATATGGATATATGGAGCACCAAACATGGGAAATCTTGATTGGTTTGATGACAAACAACGAAATAATACTCAAAGATATTTTGACCTTATGGTTTATACATGGAATCCTAGACAAGATACCCATCAAAGAAATATACAAGTATGCTTACATTTTTCATACAAAAATAGAAAATTACGTATCTTTCTTCTTTCCTTAAAATATATCTAATTGATAGTTTGAAATTTATCTTGCGGACATGCCACATTTTTAGTTTACATCCATGCCTTAGAACAGACAAATTGTTGATTAAAGATATCAATAAAGACTATGAAATTCTGAAGCAACGTAGAAAGGCATACAAGTATGTAGAGAAGGTGCATGCCTACAAATAAAAGTAGGAAGAATGGTTTGCAAGTAAACATTTCAATAAGCACTATTAATCGAGTTATAAACACATGTTCTTCTAATGTAAGAAATATAAATAAGTTAATATCAATTATATGCTTTACAGGTATAATGCTCCATGGCCATTAAATTTAGAGAAGGATCTAAATTATACGAAGATATACAAACAGGTGAAAAAAAATTTAATCCTGCAAGGAGCGATGATAGACTTAACTCTCACAATCGCTACATATTACAATAGTGGAGAGAAAATATAGGTTGGCAACCTATTTTTTCAAAAAATGCTGTAATAAAATATATTGCAAAGTATGTAGCAAAAGCAGAGAAAAGTTCTGAAACATACCAACAAATGTTAATGCATCTTGCAAATTTAGAAAATGTAAATGATTTAGCTACAAAAGCTTATAAAAAGCTCCTAACTGAAACAATTATAGAAAGGGATATATGAGCTCAAGAAACAAATCACATGCTCTTAGAGCTTTCATTGGTGGAAAGTAGTAGAAAATTTGTCAACCTAAATGTTTCTACAAAACGTGTACTTGTAACTGATGAAAACAACACTAAAGAAACAACATCTTTCATTGATGCATATAAAAATAGACCTCTTACTATGGAAGATGTGCCACTTATAGGCGCTGCAAAATTATGGATATGTAATCCTACAAAAAAAGGATAAAATAAATGGAATGTAAGAAAAAAGGAGCCATTGTAAGAGTGTTTTCGATATTTCAATCTATTCTTGCACACGAATCAAATAAATGGTTTGAATTTTGCTTCTCAGAACTGTTACTTTACAAACCATTTCATCACATTCAAATAGATATTGGTCACAACAATGAATCCATTATATCAAACTAAGAGAGCTTCAGTTATAATGCATGGCATGTGCAACAAACAATAGTTAATGGAAATATTGAGAACATGAATGATTCTGATATTGAAGACAATGACATTCTCCAACAAAATACTAGAGAGCATGAATGGGAAATTATATCTAGACTTCATCATGGTGAAATTATGCAAATTTCAGAAATAGATATGTTGGGTAGGAGAGATATAGATAAACAAACAAATTGGTCTCATGGGTTTCAAAGTGAACAATACACAAATGAAGCAATCAATTTTGCTACCACTATGAAAATAAATGGTATGTTGATTCATGATGATATACCACAATCTTTCAACTATGAAAAGCTCAATAGTAAACAAGGAAAAGCAGTTAACATTATCATTTCACACTACCACAAAAATCAAAATAATTCTCCATTGTTAATGATAATTCAAGGGACAATGGGAACATGTAAATCATATGTGATAGGCACCATAAGTGAACTGCTTCAGAATGTTTCAATGCCACATCAATCTCCCTTACTTTTACTAGCACCAACTGGAGTTGCACCATTCAATATAGGAGCAACAACTATACATTCTAAATTGAGAATTCCAATAAGAGAATTCAAAGAACTGGAAGGTGCAAGATTAACAAGTTTTGTAACACCCCTCCTTTTTTGTACTCTAATAATTAGACAATGTTTTCCTATGTTATGCTTCGTTCATGTTAACATGTGAATTAATGATGCTTTATGCTTTGATTATGTTAATAATGTTAGCTTTGTCAGTTAGTGATATTGTATTGGTGAAGGGGACGGGGTTGTATCACTCGCTTGCGAGTGCCCTACGATTCTGAGATTTCCTCTTCACGGTGTGTCTGATCATATTATGTATATATGCACATTCGACATGCTCTTGGTTGCAGGTAGGCAGGTACATGACATCGACTCCACCTGGTTTCCAGGTCTGAACGTGTCCATTGACCAACGGAAATTAATTGGGAGATAGTAGCTAGGGTTTCCGAACCAGGTCGTCACCCTAGTCATAGCATGTTGTTGGTTTGTCGTCAGGGTCAGTTGTTTTATCTTGGTCAGTTCTCCTTGGATGTTTATTTAATTTCAAGTTAAAGTTTATTTAATGACTTGCGTAGTTTGATCAATGATTAAACGTGTTTAGTTGCAAGCTAAAAGTGATTAAATAGCTTTTGAAAATTTTAAATGATGAATGTTTTGTCTTATTGAGATGTTGGAAAAATTAGTGATTAATTAATTAATCTAATTGAATTAATAAAATAATCTAATTTTTGAATTAGATATATTTTATTGATAATTTGAATTAATTGTGTGAATTAATTAAATTATCCCTATGAATTAAGAGTGTGAAAGATTCAATTCTTTGGTTGAATGTAATGTGCTAAAATATTTTGAATTCAATTTGGAAATAGAAATGGTTTAAAGTTATCAAAAATTCAAATATTTTCTTATGCATGACTTTGGGGTAAAAAGGATATTTTCAAAAATAGTTGACTATTTGGCAAAAGATATTTGTGTTTGAAATTGAAATTGGAATTTGGATTTTAGCTTGATTTGAATTTGAGTTCAATTTTAATTAGAATTTGAATTTACTTGGAAGTTGAATTTGAATGTGAATTAGGGAAGTATGGAAAAATGTTATATTTTATTTTAGGGTTTTCTTTTCAACCTCCATGGATTCTTGGTGGGAGTTTTGGGTGGAGAGGCTTGAAGGAGTGCTTGGAAAAATCTCCATGGAGGAAGCTTGCCAAGTTTGGAGAAAACATAAGGTGTTATCCTTCCTCCCTTCATCTTCTTGCTCTTTTTGAATGGTTGAAGTTATAGTTTTAGATTCAATAAAAATGCATGGAAAAGCTTTTAAAATTGGTAAATGGTAGATAGTTTTGGTTTTGAAACCTAGCATGCAATTTAAACCAAGTCTTGGAAAGGAAAATCAATGAAAACTCCATTGTTTAATCTAGTTTTAAAAAAAACCCATTTGCTTCTATGAAAAAAGTTCCATTTTCTTAAATGGGGTTGTGATTATTTTCATAATTTGTGTATGAAATCAAGGTGTGGGTAGATATATTTGTGAATTCAATCCTTTATTTTAACATATGAATTACCCACAAATATATTTACAATATATTTAATGTTATTGAAAATTTTATGATGTGGGTTTAACCCAGAAAATGAAATCCCTGGTATTTTCCTTTTTTTTTAAAAATGCAGGAAATAAATTTTAATTAAAATTGTTTATTTTTGTGGTGAGGTGGGAGGTCAAACCCCACCCCCCACCGCCGCCCAGCTACTTGGTCGGCTGTCGCGAGAGGCGCACAGCTGCCCGCCAAAGCTGGTGCCTGCACCACGGCCCACGGCCCGCTTAGGCGTGGGGAGGCGGTGGGCCATATGGGGAAGCGGGGGCAGCGGCTAGAGTAGAGCCCACCTTTCCAATGTAAAATTCATGGGTTTTTTTTAAAATAAAATAAAGTTTTATTTATAATATTTTTTTATAATATTTAATATTAATTACATTTTGAATAATATTATATTTTAATATTATATATTAATATTTAATATTTAATAATAAATATTTAATATATAATATTATAGATGTAATATTGTTATGGGTATTCTAATATTTAAGCATTTGTCAATAGGTAAATTCAAGTGTTGAGTATTTGGTTTTAATGGACATTTAATAATGATGTTATTTGTTTTTATATAAGTTATGTGGTTGTGAAACGATAAGTAATTTTGGTTTTGACTCCTTAAGTGGTCAACATGGTTAACTCATTATTAGGTTTATTCGGTTTGGAAAATAATCGAATTCAAGTAGAGATAAGATTAAGTTGATTTATTTAAATGCTAGTTGAAATCAAAAACTGAAACCATTTGTTCTGAATGTTTATTTTTTTTAAGAGGCTTTCTTATAGAATATGATTGTGGAGCTAAGAGTAAAGGATGAACTTATTAATTAACTTCAACATTGTATAAATCGAGTGTTTTATCTTTAGTATGTGATCATGAAACTTAGAGAGAACTATTGATTAAATTTTAACCAGATAGCTGCATTATTAACATGTTTTGATTATGAATATGGTTATGAAATTTAGAGTTAATGATCTGTTCTTTATATATTCCAATGTCGTGATTAGAAATGAGATCAATTGACTGGTTAAATGCAAGTTATGAAATCTGTGTTTGAATGGATTTAGGAAATCCGAAACATTAGTTTACCTATTGGTCCAAAATGGTTCAGTACGTAATTGTACGCTTTCGTTATTGTGAAATGAGAGTGTATGTTTTGTGAACCGTCCTGCGATGGATTCATTTATTGTTATGGGTGGTTTACGTGTGATTATATGATGGTTGGCTGTAAGTCATTTCTTGTTGATCATGTAAGTCTTCCAGCAGTGTTTTCTTGAGATGATGTTGTGTCTCTTATGTTTTGCTTTGGCTTTATTGGATTATGTGTGAGTAAGCTCAAGTGGTTACCTGGTTCATTTAACGAGTTGTGTGACCTTGTGATTTGTGGTTGAGTCGAGTTTCAGTTGTTATGTGGGATTCATTACGTAGTCAACCTTGTGTTAGCCTTGGGTAGTGCACGTTTTGGTTTCAAGTTTTGGACATCCGTAGTGATGTGTTGCCTGTTGAGGTGTTTGGTTATTTGTAATATATGTTAGTGCATTGTCTACCCTTTGGCATGTGGTTGAGTTTTGTGTTGTCGATAGGGGAGTGGCTTTCAAACGAGCGTCGGGCCCAAAGTGGTCCCAGGATAACTTGTTTGAGAGTTAGTTAATTAAGTGAAAATTAAAATAACTTACTAGGGAGAGAGTAGCTTTGAACATTAATAAGATAATTTAGCCTCGCTCATTGGCTCAAGGGCTTGTACGAGACTTGAGATGAGTCGGGAAGGCCTGGAATGGCAAAATCGTTATCTTGTCTTCTCGAAAGATAATCGATTCTGCTCTGGTGGGTATATGGCACCGGGTTCGTGAGAGGTTACCAGGATATCCCAAGAGGGGAGCCGGGACCTAGGAAGAACACCATTGGATAACCAATGCAGGCTTTGCGATGACACTCCTCCTATGACAGCAGTCGGTATGGTGTTGTACCGTGAGTTTATTTTGTATAGTGATGGTACTCAATTTTGTACTCTGGAAGCATTGTAACCATTGTGTTGAGTAATGTGGGTTTTGTTCTTGTTTCAGTTCAGTGTGCTTGCTTGTGTCTAGTGGTAGATGGTCTTGGGTAGGAATTCCTGGTTACTATCTCCTAGCACGGGGGAGTGGGGCCTTTGGGCTCCACGTGGTCAGGTGGCGTGCATTCCTTTTCCGTTGGTTCTTCTTCTTCTTCATGTTCGTGTGTTCGTGATCTCCAGCTGGAGAGCTCGTGGGAATCAGTGGCTTTTCATGCCTTGTTCTTTTAGTTCTTATTGTATTTTAATTACCCCTCATTTGTAACGAGGTGGATTTTGTAATTGTAATTATGAGTATTGGATTTACCTCATTCAGGGAATGAGTGATGTAACCTTATTGTTTAATGTTATATTGGAATCTTGAGGTATTTAATGATCCTTGTTGTAATTTATCTTGAATGGAATGTATGTTGTTCATTTCATTAAGTGAGTAATGTTTCAGTTTATGTTAGTGTTATTTGATGTTGGGTTTTTAAGTGATCTTTGTCTCGTGGCCTTAGAGGTTGTTGGCAATATGTATTCACCTTGCACGTTATTTGTATCTTAAACAAAAAAAAAATTGGTACGTTTAAGTAGTGAATTGCAACTTCCTCTAGGGTTGCATGGCAGACCACATACAGTTTCCAAGAAGAATTAGCCCATATCAGATACATATTAATCAACGAAATGAGCTTTCTTGGTGAAAGATTGATTGAAAACATAGATTCTTGACTTTAACAGGCATTCCCTCAAAATGCAAATCAACCGTATGTAGGTATGTGTTTAATTAAAAAATTAGCATCATACATTTATTTTATTTTAACAAATTTATTGCAAATTTATTTTGAACATGTACATGTATAAGAAATACATTTCAATTTATTATTTATTTTATGTACATCCAGGAATATCTATAATCTTGGTTGGAGATCTCAGACAATTACCTCCAGTTAATGACAGACCACCATATGAAAGCAAAAGACGAAGCAAATTACTGTGGGAAGAATTCAAAATTGTCATTACTTTAGATCACATTTTCAGACAAGATGGACTAAATAGTGACCAAGAAAGATTTCGTTTGCTATTAACAAATATTAGAGATGCAAACCCTACAATAGATGATTGGACATTGCTAATGACAAGATCTAATGCAACATTAGATGCAGTGACCAATCAAGATTTTGACAATAATGTTCATTTGTTTTCAACAAATGATAATGTGCACAACCATAATAGGAAAAAATTATACGCATTGAAAAATCCAGTAGCATGCAACATTACAACAAAAATAGGAAATGTCTGTGGAACAGAAGGAGTTACAGATGATGAACTTGATTTCGAGTTATTATTGAGTCAAAATGCAAGGGTTATGTTAACATCAAACCTATGGATAGAAGCAGGCCTTGTAAATGGAGCTCTAGGATATGTTCAAGATATTGTATATAGACTTGGAACAAGACCACCACAACCACCAACATATGTATTGGTTCAATTTGACAGTTACTCAGGAATCCCATTCGACGATCGATATCCATCTACAATTCTAATCACACCAATACGAAGGGGTAGCTCAATACAAATACCATTACGATTGGCTTGGGCTTTAACAATACACAAATCACAGGGTTTAACTCTTGAAAAAGCCACTATTGATATTGGACCAATAGAAAGAATAGGCTTGACATTTGTGGCTATTTCTCGTGTTAAGTCTTTACAGGGACTAAGAATCAAGCCAACATTCACCTATGGCAGATATGAAAAACTAAAAAAAGGAAAGCAAATCGCAAGGAGAAAAGTAGAAGAAAATAGACTCAAAGCCTTAGAAAATATTTGATGTAAACAATATACTTATTGATTTAATAAAATTATCATTTCTATAAATTTAATTCATTCTA